>MU752378.1:109791-209219 GCA_026770625.1 Nicotiana glauca | reverse complement strand
CTATCTTGAACCATTGACAGGAGATTTATTTACTGCTCGATTTGCAGATTGTCGGTTTGATGAAACAAATTTCCCACAATTAGGGGGAGGGAAAAAGGAAATCAAAACAGAAATTGTGTGGAAAGTTTCATCATTATCTCACTTTGATCCACGTACCCCTATATGTAATCAGGAGGTCCAAAAGATCATCCATTTATAGAATATAGCAAATCAAATGCAAGACGCATTTTCTTATTTGAAAAGTATAACTAAGTTACATATCTCTGCAAAGAATGTGCTTATCCGAATCGATGTCCCAGTGGCACCATCTACTAGCATGAGAGCTAGTGAACCTAAAGCACGCCTGAAGCATGGTAGGCCTTTAGGTTCTAAGGATTGAAATCCTCGAAAAAGAAAATCAACAAATGATCAAAATGATACTATGAAGGGATTTCCTGAAGAAACCCAAGATCTGATTAGTTTGAGATTCCTGAAGAAATTAATAAACCCAAAGCTCATGTAAGTGAGGAACTTTTAATAAGTTTGACCGGTTATGGTATTAATTTAAATCGATCTGAAATAGTGGTGGATAATATTTTTGCATATAATGTTGCAATAAATATTATGCAAGATAGTGAGGATCTTGAACCTCGATCTGTCGAAGAATGTCGACAAAGATCTGATTGGCCAAAATGGCAAGAGGCAATTCAATCGGAATTGAAGTCACTTGCTAAAAGAGAGGTATTTGGACCAGTAGTCCAAACACCTGCTGGTATAAAACCAGTTGGTCATAAATGGGTTTTTGTGCAAAAAGGGAATGATAAAAATAAAGTTGAAATATACAAAGCTCGCCTTGTTGCACAAGGATTCTCAAAACGATCTGAAGTGGATTTTGATGAAACATACTCACCTGTTATGGATGTCATAACATTTCGATATCTTTTCAGTTTAGCTCTACATGAAAAACTTGATATACATCTAATGGATGTAGTTACAGCTTATCAGTACAGTTCACTTAATAATGAAATTTATATGAAAATCCCTGAAGGATTTAAAATAGCTTAAGCAAATCCAAAATCTCATGGAATGTATTCAATTAGACTATAAAGATCTTTGTATGGTTTAAAGCAATCTGGGCGCATGTGGTATAATCGCCTTAGTGAATATTTGATGAAAGAAGGTTACATAAATGAAGTTATTTGTCCATATATTTTTATAAAGAAAATGGCATCAGAATTTGTTATACTTGCTATTTATGTTGATGACATAAATCCTGTTGAAACTCCAGAAGAGCTCCAAAAGGCAATTGAATATTCTAAGAAAGAATTTGAACTGAAAGATCTTGGAAAGACAACTTTGTCTTGGTATGCAAATTGAACATTTAGCAGACGAGATCTTTATCCATTAATCTGCATATAGATAAAGGATCTTAAAACGCTTTTACATGGACAAAGCGCACTCATTGAGTACAACAATGGTTGTTCGAGCACTTGAAGTGAATACGGATTTGTTTCGACCTCCAGAAGAGGATGAGGAACCCCTTGGTCCCGAAGTACCCTATCTCAGTGCAATTGGTGCACTAATGTATCTTGCTAATGCTACAAGGCCGGACATAGCATTTCTGTTAATTTACTAGCAAGATACAATTCTTCTCCTACACGAAGATATTGGAACGAGATTAAACATATATTGTGATATTTAAAGGGAACTCTTGATATGGGTTTGTTTTATGCTAACAAAGATAGTGCAGATCTTGTCGGTTATGCAGATGCAAGTTATTTATCTAATCCCCATAAAGCTCGATCTCAAACGGGGTACGTGTTTACATATGGAGGTACTGTCATATCATGGCCCTCCACAAAGCAATCTATTATTGCTACTTCTTCAAATCATGCTGAGATAATAGCTATTCAGGAAGCAAGTAGGGAATGCGTATGGTTGAGATCAATAATTCATTTTATTCAAGAAATTGTGGTTTGGAATGTGAGAAAAGACTCACAATTTTATACGAAGACAGTGCTGCATGCATAGCCCAATTGAAGGGAGGATTTATAAAAGGAGATAGAACGAAACACATTTCACCAAAATTATTCTACACACACGACCTTAAGAAAAATGGTGACATTGACGTGAAAAAAATCCGTTCAAGTGATAATCCAGCAGATTTATTCACTAAATCTTTGCCAACTTCAACTTTTGAGAAGATGATATACAAGATATGAATGCAGAGACTCAAATATTTGAAACAATATTTTTATCAGGGGAGTAAAATACGCGATGCACTCTTTTTTCTTTACTAAGGTTTTTTCTCATGGGGTTTTCCTTATAAGGTTTTTAATGAAGCACCTAGCAATGCGTATTACTAAATATATGTACTCTTTTTCCTTCACTAGGATTTTTTTCTACGTGGTTTTTTCTAGTAAGGTTTTAATAAGGCGCATCATCTTTTAATGAACATCCAAGGGGGAGTGTTATAAATATATTATATTATGGATGTTCATTTAGTATTCTGTTGTAAATAAGGTTCCTGAAGAAGCTTATCCGTATGGGCCTCCGTCGTAAATATATATATCAATTTAGTACTCTATTGGAAATAAGCAAGCTGAAGAAGCTTATCACCTTGGTACTCGGTTATGGATAAACATTATCCCCGGTAGAAGATTATCCATACCGGGTATAATAAGCTTATCCTTTCGATACTCTGTTATGGATAAATATTACCTCCAGTAGAAGATTATCCATATTGGGTACAATGAGCTTATCCTTTCGATACTCCATTATGGATAAACATTACTTTTAGTATAAGATTATCCATATCTGGTATAGTAGCAGCTTACACAGCAGCTTGCAGTAGGAGCTTACACAGCAGCTTGCAGTAGCAGCTTACACATCAACTTCCTTTCTTCTATAAATAGAAGTGATTTCACTTTATTATGTACATCAGTTTGAATTCGAATAATATATCAATTTCTCTATATACTTGTCTTCACTTTATAATCTTTATTTTATAACACGAGTCACATACATTAATTAAGACGGAGAGTACATTACCGAGTAAATAGCGTAAATATCTACATGATTAGTATCTATCTTAATCATGAAAATTTAAAGTTCATTCCTTGGAGGGCCACTTGGTGGGGCTTATATGACCACCAAAGCAAATCATAGCTTCTATGAAGTTATCTTAATACATAACTAAAATATAAACCATGTTTTAAAAAAAAAAAAACACATAACACGTGTTTAGTTAATCTGTAATAAGTCGGTAATAGACTGACAGTCGGCTGTCTTCTTGATAGTCGTCCCAGTAGTAAAGAATTTTTTTCTTGTTGGTCCTTAGAGGTTTAGATATTGATGGATTCACCCCATTTTAAACAAAAAGTATGTTTGCGATCGAATAATTTTCAAATATTATTATTAAGGAGAAAAGGGCGTTTTTTTTTTCTCTTTTCATTTTCTTGTTGTTGTTAAAAGGACAATTAATGAAAATCTTCCTTATATGAAAATTTAGCTAAGCTGATTTTATGAGATCTAACATATTAATTGAGAAAGTAAGAGGGACGATGGAGGAGGCAGGAAGAAAAGATTAAACATTATTGGCTTACCTACCATATAATTATTTATGGTCAAACCATTGGATCAATGACATATAACGGTTAGACATGGTACACAAATTATCATGATATATAAATGCATGATTTTATTAAGTTGTGTGTTTTAATTGAGGATTTGTAAGAAAGGCGTTCTTTTTCTTTAATTGAGGATCATTTGTGTGCTATGTGTAATGTTACGAGGCGCCTTTCTAAGATTCCTTGGAAGGGCGACGTAAGGCTAAGCAACTGATGTTAGTATAGTTGTTGTCCGCCAACTGAGGTCCCCTCCGTATGCTAGACGAGATTGTCAGTGCCATACGGGAAAATCAATGTCAAGAGCAATTGAGAGAGCATAAAGGAGAATTAATATTGAAAGAAAGCTAGAAAATTTAATTGCTTGATCCCTCTAATAATGCTTAAAAAAATAAACCAAAGCTATAAGACTACACTTGATTAATCTAGAGAAACATAATGTAAGTACATGAAATAAAACTACTCTATATTTACATTGAAAATGACTTAGTTTTCTGCAAGGCAGAAACAAGTCCGTTGTCAGCAGCATTGTCTTTGACATCACAATCTGCGCGCGCAACGTTGTTGTTGATACCCAATTTTTTCCTATATTATTTTCAAAAATAAATGTATATCTTCAAAACAATGCATGTGCATCAATCAATATTTTTTTATAATTTCTGCATTTTAAAGGATTTTTAATTAATTCATTCTACTATTTTATTATATAAATAATTACTAACTGCATCACAAATAATTTTATAATAATTTCATTGCTTAATTTTTATCATTTATATTTATATTAAACTTTAATTATCTTATGCATAACCCTATTCATATTTGTAGGCTATAATTGAAATAACATTGCAGTAATAGCCCATATGTGCATAATTACTTTACTTTACACGAAAATGACCTTTTATATTTTTATAATAGTAAGTGATTATTTTAAATCATATTTATGTATAAAAATTATTTTAATCATTTTATTAACTATTTTTACAAATTATTTTATCAATTAATTAGGTATTTAACAAATAGCCTCTTTTAATTTGGTTTAATTTCAGACCTTAGCCCAAATTTTTACCCCAGCCAAACTAAAACCATACCCACGATCCAATTTTGTAACCCGACCCAGCCAATGATTTAATCGTGGCCGTCGATCTCAGAAGATCAACAATCCAGGATTAATTTTCCTTTTCTAACTTAACCAACTCCCCAAACCCTACCTCATTTACAAAAATCCACCGCTCTTGAATCCCTCCTCATCTCTTCTCTCTCAAACCCTCCCCTAACCCTAGCCCCCGTCGCCGGAAACCCTTCAATCTATGAGGGTTCCCTTTGATTTTAGGCCGCATCTGGCCTCACATGCCTACTGGCTATTCGATTTTCTTGTTGTTTGATGGGGTCTCGAAGAGATTCAACACAGATCTGACTCTAACTCTTCATTTTTCTTGATGAACCTGCCTATGTTCATCTCTATGTTTGTGAGTACTGGTATCTTCCTGTTCATGGCTTCAAATCTCTAGTTCTAACCATATATTTCTCACCTTTGTTTATTTTATTGCATGACCTAACTATTTCTTGTTCAATCGTTCAGATCTCCTTAGATCTAAAATGGTATGAGTTTGTTTGTTACTTTTCTTTTAGTATTCTGCTATTTTTCTTATTATTGTTGGCCGAGTTTTGTTTTTCCTTAAAATAACTATGGTTTCAACTTTTTAAATTTCTGCAAATGCTTTAAATGCCTAAAGGCTCAACTTCGGCCTTTCTTCTTTGCTGTTCGACTAGTTTCTTTGCTTGATGTTTCATCTCTGTGCTTCTAGATGCTTAAAATTTTTCGCTATTCAATTATTTACCTCACTAATCTTACCCGTTTATTTTGGCTCTGTTAAATAAATGGATATGATGACCCAAAAGGCATCTCTTGTTTAAAAAGTTAAATCTGTGTTCCGAGGCCTTAAAAACCTCCTTTTGACTCAGCTCAATTTGCATGCACAGTCCGTTCGTATATTTGGAAAGCCTTTATGTGAAAATTTGAGAAAAATGCTAATTTTGCCTTGAAAATTTAATTAAGTTGACTTCGGTCAATATTTTAGGTAAAAGGATACAGATTCGTAATTTTACGATCCCGGAGGTTCCGTACAAAAATATGGGACTTGGGCGTATGCCCAGAATTGAATTCAGAGATCCCTAGCCCGAGAAATGAACTTTTGAAGAAAATTATTTTATTGAAAAATATAAGAAGTTTAGTAATTGAACAATGTTTGAATTTGATGGTATCGAGCCTGTATTTTGGTTTCGGAGCTCGATACAGGTTTAATGTGGTATTTGAGTTGTGTCTGTAAAATTTGGTAAGAAATGAAATTCATATGACTTGATTCTAACCATCGGTTGTGAAAATGGAAACTTTAAGAGCTCTTGAGATTTTCATTGATTTTGATGCTAAATTCATTATTTAAGATGTTATTTGGGCGATTTGATCGTACGAGCAAGTCCGTATGATATTTTTAGGTTTCTGTGCATGTTTGGTTTGGAGTCCCGAGGGCTCAGGTGAGTTTCGGATAGACTACAGGGTGATTTACACTTAGAAAATATGGTATAAGTTATTGTATATGGTGTGTGTTGCATTGTGCTTCGCGATCGCGTAGTCACTCTCGCGATCACGAAGGGGAAACTGGGCTGGGGTTGGATTTGTTCATCGCAAACGCGTATCCACGATCGCAAAAGGGGACCACTTGGGGGATGCTCTATGCCAAAGAGAACGGTGTCACGCGAACGCGTATAGTAAAATGGAGGTGGGCTAGGAATCGATCATTTCTTCTATGCAAACCTGTACAGTGGTCCGCAAATGCGAAGGCTAGGAGGGCATACCCTTTGCGAATGCATGGAAGATCTCACGATCGCTTAAGCCTGAGGAAGGCTACACTTCACGAACGTAACAGTGCACACGCGAACGCGATGAACACTATCGGCCAACACTTTAAACAGAAATAGAACAAGAATAAGGCATGTATACCAGCGAGATCGGGAGGCCCCGATTTCGCGATCATTGCGTCCCTCCCTTAGCCTAAAAAAGGCACCGAAGATCTAGGGATACAGCTCGAGGCTTCAACCTCGAAGTCTCTTTACACTCGACCTCGACGTAGCTTGAGTCTGCAGTTATCGAGCGTAAGCGGGAAGTTCCCTAGGCATGTGGTCCGAACTGGCGTCACCTGCAAGAATAGTACTAATCTGAACAAAATTACTAGGTAGTTGTGCCAGATATCTTGCTTCGTAATTAATGCATTTGTACTATGTTTGGGTTCTCTCTCATATATTAATGGGATCCTTGTCATTTTTTAGGGCATCTGATACTCAATATTAAATATACAAGAACATTCTCTCTGCTTTCTAACATATTCTCTTGATCTCATTACTTCCGTTTATTGCTTGTTTTTGTGTTCTATTTATTGTTCATCATTTATTGAATATCATTGATCATAAAGATCCATCATCGTATCTCTCTTAACTGTTAATCCTCCCTCTATCTCTCTAAGCCGATCACCCAACTCGACCCCGAGGCCTCATATACGATAGCTCGAGACTCCGATCTCCAGTCGTTTAGTTTGGTTATCATATCGTCTCTAAGCTATAATCTTTCTTTCTAATCTTTTACTTAGTGTCCATTGACTAACAACTAGAATAAAAATAGATCACATATTTTTAGAACCACACAATCAAGTTTAATTGTTATTACCATTTTTACGGTAAACAGTTTGGCGCTCACTGTGGGGTTAAAAATAATAGTGATTATTTTCTTACAGGTTTTACTACATAACACAGGTTATATTTCACACTTTTTCTTGTCCAAGATCTTTGATTTCAGGTCAAGATGCCTAAACCAGTAAATGTACCTGAAAATAACAACCTCAAAGACTATGGAAGGGGTTGTATGGGTGTGCCACCGCAAAACCTTAAGAGTGCACTGGAACCGATTCTTGAGGGTACGACCTCATGCAACGCCCAATAAATTAACGATGTTCCTCATATTAACAAGAGCGCACGCCGGGGGAGTCAACGAGAAACTCAAAAAAATCTGACCTGGACAAAAAGAGAGATTCCTCAGCATGTCGTTCATATTATCATCGGGGGGACTGACATTCCCCACAGACCCATGACCAAACGGAAAAAAATATACGCTGCAATAAAGCGTCGATCCGTGCATGACCGAAGAAACCCTTGCATTCAGCAAGGAGGATTTCGAAACCTTGACGCGACCACATAACGACGTACTGGTAATTTGATTTCTTTTAAGTAACATTCGAATTAATCGTGTTCTCATGGATCCAGATAGCTCGGCCAATGTAATTAGGTCAAAGGAAATATAACAGCTTGGGTTGCTCGATCAGATCGTACCCACCTCCCGGGTCCTCCACGGCTTCAACATAGCCGGAAAAGTAACGAAACGAGACATCACCCTCCTAGTTGACATGTTCGGTACAGTCCAGGACACCAAGTTCCACATCATTGGTGGTGACATGAGGTACAACGCATTGGTTGGTAGGCCGTGGTACACAACATGAGGGTGGTACCGTCAACTCTACACTAGATGCTGAATTTTCCAACAAAGGATGGTATAAAAATCGTATATGGAGAACAACATGCAGAAAAAGAAATGTTAGAGGTTCACTTGGAGGTGTCGAATCCTATACATTCTACCTCGGATGAGTCAGGAAGCGTACATACCCCTGAGGGTGATGAAGAAGATTTCCTCGCCCCTCGAACTTTCGTTGCCCCCGAAGAGTCGAATGCAGCAAAATCGACAGTTGAAGAGTTGGAGCAAGCTGTTTTGATCAAACATCTCCTAGATCAGAAGGTATACCTGAGAACGAGATTAACCCCCGAACTCAGGAAAAAATTCATTCAATTCCTTATTAATAACATTGATTGTTCCGCTTGGTCCCACTTAGATATGACAAGAATCTCGCCGGAAATAACTACCCATCGACTAAGTGTCGACCCCAGATTCAAACTGGTGAAGCAAAAAAGAAGGCACCAGTCCGAAGTAAAACACGCATTCATCAAGGACAATGTAACAAAACTCCTTAAAATAGGGTCCATTAGAGAGGTAAAGTACCCCGAATGGCTGGCCAATGTAGTGGTAGTGCCCAAAAAGGTAAATAAGTTAATAATGTGCGTGGATTATAAAGGCTTAAATAAGGCGTGCCCTAAGGATTCATTACCATTAACTAACATCGATCGTTTGATAGATGCCACGGCCGGCCACGAAACCCTCAGTTTTCTCGACGCCTACTCGGGGTATAACCAGATTCAGATGAACCTTGAGGATAGGGAAAAGACTTCGTTCATCGTGAAGTATGGTACCTACTGTTACAATTTAATGCCCTTCGGTTTGAAAAAATGCGGGGGCGATGTACCAACGTCTAGTTAATAAAATGTTTGAGCATCAAATAGGAAAATCCGTGGAAGTTTATATCGATGACATGTTAGTTAAGTCCCTACGTACAGAGGACCATTTGACTCATTTGCAGGAAACATTCGACATCCTCAGAAGTTACAACATTAAGCTTAATCCCGAGAAATATGCCTTCGAAGTGGGTTTTGGCAAATTTTTAGGCTTCATGGTGTCGAACAGGGGGGTCGAGATCAACCCCGACAAAATCAAGGCCATCAAAGAAATCACGGTGATTAATAATGTAAAGGTCGTGCAATGGCTGACAGGGTGGATAGTGGCTCTAGGCATATTCATATCAAGGTCATCAGACAGGAGTCATCATTTCTACTCTTTACTCAAAAAGAAAAGCAACTTTGAATGGACTCCAAAATGCTAACATGTCTTGGAGGAGATAAATCGATATCTTACTAGTCCGCCTTTGCTCCACACACCAAATGAGGATGAAACGTTGTGAGCGGCGTGCTAGTTCGAGAAGAGCAAGGTACGCAATTCGCTATTTATTATGTAAGTCGGACCATGGGGGATGCCGAAACCAGTTATTAGCACCTAGAAAAATTAGCTCTTGCGTTAATAAGCACATCGCAAAAATTGAAATCTTTTTTTCAATGCCACCGT
The DNA here is from genome assembly GCA_026770625.1 of Nicotiana glauca. Classification (NCBI taxonomy): domain Eukaryota; kingdom Viridiplantae; phylum Streptophyta; class Magnoliopsida; order Solanales; family Solanaceae; genus Nicotiana; species Nicotiana glauca. Next base: position 199,562 of record MU752378.1, on the reverse strand, counting down.
ATTTGTGTTTTAACAACGTACCCTCTCTGAAGTATATTTCATAAGCCCGAACTATCGGGCTGATTGGCCAAATGGGCCATCGAACTCGAGGGGTATAATATCGAGTATTAACCTCGAACGACTATCAAGTCCCAAATTATGGCGGACTTTGTGGCCGACTTCTTGCATTTCCTCATGCTTGAGGTAGAAAGGGAACTTTTACTAAAAACGAGCACATCTTCCAGGGTGTGGACCTTGTTTGGTGACGACACCAAAAATGTGAGAAGATCCAGACTCGGTTTAGTCCTGAATCCACCTACGGGTGGCATGCTCAGGCAATCTATAAAAACTGCAAGATTCACTAACAACGAAGCCTTGTATGTGGCTATGATTGCAGGTCTGGAATTGGCTAAAATCCTGGGAGCCGAGATCGTCGAAGCATAATACGATTCACTTCTGGTAGTAAATCAGGTAAATAGGAGCTTCGAGGTCCGAGAAGACAGGATGCAAAGGTAATTGGACAAAATCCAAGTAACATTATGCCGTTTCAAAGAATGGACCTTGGTCCACATACCCCGAGAGCAAAACGGCGAGGCCCCCACAAACCTGGGATCATCTGTTGAAGAAGATGACCTACTCTCTGGGGCTGTTGTCCATCTATCCAAATTGGTGGTCGAGGAAGGTCATGCCGAGATTAATTCCACTAGCCTAACATAGGACAGGAGAAATAAATATATTGACTACTTGAAAGATGGGAAGCTACCCATGGATTCGAAGGAATCGAGGGCCCTGCGAACCAAAGCATCCCGGTTCTCGCTTGACAGAAACGGGATCCTGTATAGAAGAACTTTTGATGGCCCCCTAGCAGCATGTTTGGGGCTAGGAGACATAGATTATGTATTTCGAGAAATTCACGAGGCTACTTGCGGAAACCATTCCAGCACCGATTCTTTAGTCCGAAAAGTGATCAGGGCAGGCTACTACTGGCAAAACATAGAAAAAGACACCAAGGAATTTGTCTGAAAGTGTGAGAAATGCTAGCGATTTGCCCTTATGATTCACCAACCCGGTGAACAACTACATTTAGTCTTTTCGCTGTGGCCATTCATGAAATGAGGAATGGACATCATTGGACCTCTACCAAAAATAACACATAAAGATAAATTTATTTTATTTATGACTGACTATTTCTAAAAAATGGGTGGAAGTTCAGGCCTTCGAAAAGATAAGAGAAAAAGAAGTCATTGACTTCATCTAGGACCACATTATGTGCCGATTTGGGATTCCTTCCGAGATAACATGCGATAATGGGATGAAGTTCATCGGAAGCAAAGTAACACAATTCCTCAAGGATTACAAAATCAAGAGAATCCTATCGATGCCCTACCACCCATGTACAAACGGTCAGTCCGAGTCTACAAACAAAACCATCATCCAAAACTTAAAAACTAAGTTGGAAAGCACCAAGGGAAAGTTGAGAGAAATATTGCCCGAAGTGCTATGGGCATACCGACAACCCCAAAATCAAGCACAGGGGAAACACCCTTCTCCGTAGTATATGGTGTCGAGGCTTTGATACTAGTAGAGGTCGGAGATCCAAGCTCCAGATTCCAACACACCACTGAGAGTTCGAACAACGAGGCCATGACTACTGCCCCGAACTATTGAAAGAGAAGCGAGAAGCCTCGTTGGTCCGAATGGCAGCCCAAAAATAAAGGATCGAAAGGTATTATAAAAGGAGAACAAACCTCCGACACCTCAGAGTCGGGGACTTGGTCCTAAGGAAGGTCACCCTCAACACCCGAAACCCTAATGAAGGGAAGCTATGCCAAAATTGGGAAGGACCATACTGCATCCTCAGAGTAATCGAAAAATGGTCCTACAAGCTCGGTACATTGGAAAGCGAACAACTTCTATGCAATTGGAACATATCAATGCTGAAACGATACTAGTGTTAAGATGTCCGTTGGAAGATTCCGAAACACCATCTAGCTCGAAGACCTTAAGGTTTCAAAGCATACTTTGCACTCTTTTTCTTTGACCGGGTATTTATTCCAAAAAGGGTTTTACCGGCAAGGTTTTTAACAACGCAATATCCATATGCTACCTTAGGAAAACTCAACAAGTATTCAAGGCTTCTTTTGCAATCAACCTCGAATACTGGGGGGCATCCCCCTGAAAGGTCACCTACTGGAGAAGCCAAGATGCACTATGGGGTCTCAATAGGAAAATAATGTACCACGCCAAATGGTCGATCGAATCGTGTCCAAATAGAATAATCGATCCCTTAACAAGCAAAGACATGTATACTTGTACCAAGTAATCAAAGAATACATTCCAAAAGCATTTCGTGTTTCAAAAAAGCTCGACACTTTTGCAAAAACATCTCCTCTATCAAAAACATCCCGAACATTGGGGACTAGCGTCAACAACTCGAAATAATGTGACCCTCGGGTCAGAGCTTCAAACATGTAAGCCCTCAATGAGACAACATCAATATAACAAAACAACTCTAGAGCCAAAAACGTCTCGAACACTCGGGGGCTGGCGTCAAAAACTCAAGGCCACATGACCTCTAGGTTGGAAAACCTAAAATCATAAGTCCTCAATAAGGCAGTACCAAGTTTAAAAGTAATGGCTCGCGAGACAAGAAGCCCTCGATGATTCGTAGACTGCCACTAATCGCCAGCCCAATCGACTTATCAAAACCCGAGTCCACAAGACCACATGCGGGCAGCCTCGGTCTCGTAAGACCTATATAAGGTAATAACAATATCTATAAGACCTCAAGAAAAGCTTGAACCACACTTTTACCAAGTGAAAATAACGGTAAGACCTCTAAGGCATGTAAAACTGGTAAGACCTTACTAAAGGCATAATCTCAATCTTAAATTTAAGGCTATATATTGAACTTGTAAGACCCTAAAAAGTCATACCTTCGATATAGATGCCGAAACTACTTCACTCGGGGATTAAAAGGCTCTGGCCAAACACAAATGACTACAGTCACAAGGTTGTACCAGCATACTAACGCGACTTGGAGACACCTGACCGTCGCTATAAAATCATAGGCCTTCAATTACTTTGAAAATACTTCTAAAAGAACCTATTAAAAAGGCTACCCTCAACATAGGCAAAAGAGCTTCGACCATGTCAGCTCCAAACTATAAGGCTTCGAGATACTCAGCCACCAAGCCAAACCTCCCGAGGTGCTCAATCATCATCGTATAATGACTAAAAATCGAGGTTTCAATCAAACCATCGAAGATTCAGGAAAACACAATTCCAAAAGTCCTTAACGAGGGAAACATAAAGCCCATATAGGAGGTCGTACCAACCCAATGCGTAAGAGCCACTGTCACCATCCTATACAAGAGGTCGTATCTACCCAATGCGTAAGAGCCACTATCGCCATCCCATTCAAAAGGTCGTATCGACCCAACATGTAAAAGCCTAAAGGCTGGACTTAAATTTGAAAAATTAAGGGTCGAATGAGCTCGAGTCGATACTCGACTCGGAGACTGAACCCAAAACAGTTAAATAAATATGCGTGAGAGAAAAAGCATAAGAGCTCAAACACCGGCTTATACTAAGCGGTTGTACCGACCCAATGCGTAAGAGCCACTATCTCCAACCTATACAAGAGGTCGTACCAACCCAATGCATAAGAGCCACCGTCGCCAGCCCATACAAGAGGTCGTACCGACCCAACGCGTAAGAGACACTGTCGCCAACACTAAAATCAAAGGTCGCACCAAACCAATGTATACATGTTAGGTCTAACCCAAGAACACACAGGGATTAACCTTCGACCGTTACGAGTCGCTCAACAATAACGAAAACTTGAGGGTCTAACCCAAGGTCTAAAATCTCGGATTGATTATAAAAAAAACATCACACATTATTCCTAAAAGGCAAAGGAAAAAAGAAGTGATAAAAAACTAAAAGCCTTTTATACATATTGCTCATAGAGGCACGTTTACAAAGCCTTTAAAAAACTCTTACAAGGAAGGAGACGAACAGAACCCTAATCTATCATCAAGCCTACATCTTTCACGGCTCCGCCGGAGGTTGTGCCCTAACGGTTTCGGCTACAACCCTAGGACCTTCAACGGCCTCTTCCCCTTTTTGAATCCGCCTTCATTCTCATCATCTCTGAAGCCACTACCCTACGCACCTCCAGAAGCAAACAGGGCAGTAGTTTTCTTCTCTAGGGTCTTCACCCTCTCGAGCTGGGCAGACAAATTGATACCCCCCGCATGTATATCCTCAAGAGTCCGTCTCCAAGATTCTAACCGAGCATGCTCCACGGCTCGAGTCAATTTCAATTTGGCCTCCTCATACGCTCTCCCAGCTTGAGCATTTATTGTAACGACATCATTTTTGTGCAAAGATATAAGTGCCTCAGCTTAAGTTTTGTTCCCGGATAGTGCCGAAACTAACTCAAAATGAAGACCTCTATACTTGTCACTATCCGCCCTCGCATGATGAAGCTGGTGCCCGACTAAGGCCATCTTTTCCTGCAGGGTAACCCTCTTAGAAGTTATGTCTCTCATGTGCCATTTGAGTTTGAGAACTTTGGAGTTTCTGGCTCGGAGCTCGTCCCTATGTAGGGCACCTTCCTCCTTAAACTACACAAATCAGATCAAAGATGTCAAAACGCTGGGATCTAGCAAACATTCAGACAATAGCAAATGGAAACTAGGTACTTGTTCAACAAGATGAGTCTTCTCACGCTCGTGACGGGTCACCTCAGCCTAAATTCGGGCGAAAGTTTAATTATAAAGCGCCCTGGCCTGAAGCCATGAAAAAGACAAGTTAGAAAAATAAAGATCAGGACGACGGAAAGATTTACAAAAACTACCTGCTCACAAAGCATGTTTATCTTGCTGAAGATGAGTAAATCATCGAGCTCGGGGATTCCCTCGGGAGCGGCTAAAGGCCTTTCAAATTCTTCTCTGCCTCTGATGCGTACCCCCATATCGAAAGGTTCTTCACTATGGGAATCTTGCAATCCCTTAGGTGGAAAGGTCATTCCCTGAGGGGAATCGCTCACGACAACAACACCAACAGGGTCAATCGAGGCCGTCTCTTGTCCCTACAGGGCTTCAGAACTGGTTTCCTCCGAAGCGCCTACCGAATGAATCTCAGCTTGAGGGATATTTTGGCCATCAGCCGGGTGAGGTACATCACCCAACATTTCCTTAGTGGCCTCTCTAGCCCGAAGTTAGACCACGATGACATCAAGCTCCAACTCAGGAGCCACCGACTCCGGCGTGAGGGTCGATCGATTTTCCCCTCCCTCGGATGCTATCAAGAAATTATTTTCCCCCTTGCCTTTATCTCAGGGACTTCCTGCTGCTTATGGAGTTAAGGTTGTTGGGTCGGCCTTAGTTTCTTCCACCTTGGTCTTCTTGGATACCAAAGGTTCATTCGAAGGTTCCTTTTTTCTTTTCTTCCCTTCGTCAGGTCTCGAAGTATTCTCTTTGCCAGGCGATGTTTCCTTCATCAAGGGGACCTCCCCCAGACCTACAGGAATACAAGAGATAAGCATAGGGAGTAAGGACGCTATCAGTAGCAATTCTGATTAAAAGGTACGACTGTAGGAGGAGTAAAGGCTCACCATGATCCTTGGCTTCCCATCGAGCTTAGGACAAATCACGCCACACTTGCTCAGCATATGGGAAAGTCGAGTCCAGTCGGTCGACCAAGCCCGAGAGGTCCGTAACCACGTCGGGGTAAACTGCTACGATCAGCAGAAAAAATTAGGGTGTGGAAAGATGTACCTAAAAAGAAGCAAGGAGATGCTAGATAACGTATCTACTTACGTTCCATGTTCCACCTTTCAGAGAACGGAATCCTTTCTACCGGGATCAGGTCCAAAGTCCTAACTCAGAAAACATGGCTCATCCACCCTACGCTCCCAACTTCGTCAATGCAAGATCAGGCCTCCACGGAATAGACGGGGGCTTTACATTCTGACAAGGTGATCGAGGGTGAGGGGAATCTCCCCAATCATGTTCGCATAATACCTGATCATGTATACATTGTGCTAGAACGAAGGGTGAATTTGATCGAGGGTCACTCGATACCGTTGGCAGAAGTTGAGAACCACGGGGTCTATCGGAGGCAAGGATGGCCCCATCGGCCCAAGGGTAAATGGGTAAGTATACACATTGAGAAAATCGGCCTTCTATGTCGTAACATCCTCCTCCCGAGAAGGGACCTCCACAAGCACCGCATCCACCTAGCGGCAATTAATCCTCACCATTTTAACGTCCGTTATTAAGCTAATATATTAATACACTGGCTCACGACATCCCAACTTCGAAGAAGGTTTATGAGGAGGCACTGCTGCTTTGCCTTTAGATGAAAGCGAGGAGGAGGAGGTTACATTCTCCTGAGAAGCAGAGGCGGAAGTTTTCAGAGGAGAAAAGGAAATTGTGTTTCAAAGAAAGAACAAAAGTGAAGGTAGAAGGAAATTTTTTGAGGGATTGGTGGTGCAGTGAACAATAAAGAATGAGAGAAGAGGTATTTATAGAGGCCCAACACGAATGTTGAAGGAGGCAAAACGACAATCAACCGCTGTAATCAATACAAAGGCTTTTAAAGAGTGTGTGTACGCGATCTTTTGGCACCTTATTTTATCGTGTAAACCATTTGGAAAGATATGACTGCCATTTTTACGGAAGTACAGGAGGGGCAGGTATTTGAGGTTGTTTCTTATCGTTTCATTCTAATAAATGCGGGGACTATCTGTATATGGGCAAGATCGGGCGGCCCAATTTTGCAATCATTACATCTCTCCCTTAGCCTCAAAAAGGCCTCGAAGATCCGGGGACGTAGCTTGAGACTTTGACCTCAAAGGTTCTTCACACTCGACCTCGACGCAGCCTGAGTCTGTGGTTATCGAGGGTAAGCGGGAATTTCCCTAGGCATGTGGTCCGAACTGGAATCACCTACAAGAATAGTACCAATCTGCACCAGATGACTAGATAGCTGTGCCAGCTATCTTGCTTTGTAATAAATGCATTTTTACTATGTTTGGGTTCTCTCTCATATATAAAGTAAATCCTTATCATTTTGTAGGGCATCTGATACTCAATATTAAATATACAAGAGAATTTTCTCTACTCTCTAACATATTCTCTTGATCTCATTACTTCCATTTATTGCTTATATTCATTGTGTTCTATTTATTGTTCATAATTTATTGCTTATCATTGATCAAAAGGATCCATCATCATATCTCTCATAACTGTTAGCCCTTCCTCGATCTCTCTAAGCCGATCACCCAACTCGACCCTGTGGCCTCATATACGACAGCTCGAGGCCCCGATCTCCAGCCGTTTGGTTCGGTTATCATATCCTCTATAAGTTATAATCTTTCTTTCTAATCTTTTACTTAAAGTCCATTGCCTAATAACTAGCATAAAAATAGATCATGTATATTTAGAACCACAGAATCAAATTTAATTCTTATTACCATTTTTACGGTAAACAAGGCCATAATTTTGTATTTTTAAAACTAGAAGGCATGGAGACGATTTTCAAGAGACAAGTTCTTCCCCAAAGTGTTGGTATATGATTCTAAACCACTTTCTTTCAATTACCCATTGCATTTCATCAATTTTTATCCAAAATCTAGAGTTTTCATGGTAGAAATTAGGGATTTGGGTGGAATTAGGGCTTTTTGTATAATTGGAATTTAGACCTCAATTTGGCGTCAGATTTCGAAACTAATTGCATATTCAGGCTCATGGGCTCATGCGTAATCGAGTTTTAGTCTGAACCTCGAGTTTTGACAAAGTGGGCCCAGGGTCAATTTTTGACATTTTGGGGAAAACAATAGAAAACCTATAATTAAGAATTGGAGTTGAATTCTTTAGCATTTAGTGATATTGTTCTGATAATTATGGCTAGATACAAGTGAATAGGAGGAAAATTCTAGAGGGAAAACGGTATTTGAGGTTTGAGTTTTGCCGTGAATCCGAGGTAAATATTTGATCTAACCTTAGCTTGAGGGAGTTGGTGTTGTGTCTTATTTGCCACGTGTTAGTGTTGTGTACGACATATAGGTGTGGTGATGAGTATATATACGTTGGTGTTGAGCATGCCCGTGAGTCATATACTATGATCATTGTGAGTTTTATTATTTACCATCTAAGCCCAAATTGATGGTTCTCTATGTTGAATAAGGCTTATGATATTTTCTTGGTATTCGTCCATTGTTGATTACTAGTTCAAGTTGAGGTTTATTTGGTGAAGTTAACTGTTGGAATGAGATTGGTTATAGCTGATTCCCTTGCCAGGATGTATTTATTTCTAGTGTTGATTCCCTTGTCGGGATGTATTTATCTCTATTGATGATTCCCTTGCCGGGATGTTGTTATTTCCTACTGCATGGGTGAGGAAAGAGCGATAAACCACATAAGGTGATGTCGTGCACATTCATATTTATGCACATGGTGAGGAAAGAGTGATAAAGCACAAAGGGTGATGTCGTGCACATTTACATTTATATTGATGCATATAGTGTGGAAGAGAGATAATGCATGAAGGACGACGTCGTGCACATTTCTAATATTCATATGGTGAGGAAGAGTGACAAGAGGGGTTGCTCTGATGGTAAGAAACCCCCACTTCCAACCAAGAGGTTGTGAGTTCGAGACTCCCCAAGAGCAAGGTGGGAAGTTCTTAGAGGGAAGGATGTCGGGGGTCTATTTGGAAATAGCCTCTCTACCCCAGGGTAGGGGTAAGGTTTGCGTACACACTACCCCCCCAGACCCCACTAAGTGGGATTATACTGGGTTGTTGTTATTGTTGTTGTTAAGGAATAGTGATAAAGCACGAAGGATGATTCCGTGCACATTTTCATTATCGATTGCATGATGAGGATCGAGAGTAAAAGCACAAAGGGTAATGTCGTGCTTTCATTTTCTATTTGTTGTGATATCGAGAGTAAAAGCACAAAGGGTAATGTCGTGCTTTCATTTTCTGTTTGTTGTGATTAATTGTTGTTATGAGCTCAAGTACCTTAATTGTTTCATTTCAGTTACTTATGTGTTTCCTTATTCTGGTATCCCCCATAGCATGTTGCCCCTTCCCTTACTTTCTGATTAGCTTCTATTACTATTATTCTGTTAGATATTGTTTAACTGCACATGTTATGATGTTTGGTAATGTCCTAGCCTCGTCACTACTTCGCCGAGGTTAGGCTCGACATTTACCAGTAAATGGGGTCAGTCGTACTAATGCTACACTCTGCACTTGTTGTGCAGATCCCGATACTGGAGCATACAGAACATAGTTAGGGGTTGCTGCCTTCAGTCTAGTGGAGACCCGAGGTAGTCCTGCAGGCGTCCGCATGCCTTGGCATCCCCTTTTATCCTGTTTCTTTTCTGTTTTATCTATTTCTGAGATAGATTTGTATTTTCTTATTCAGACCACTATTTGTAGTGTTTGTAGACAGTCCGTGAAATTATGACACCAGTTCTGGGTGGAGTAATATTATGGATTTTGTATTAGTATTAAGTTAAACTGTTAAATTCCATTCTTCCATATTTTCGTTTCGCTTTTTTTCTTAAATTAACTTGTAAATTGTTACTAGATAAAGTAAAAAGGTAAAATAATCTGTAACATTGGCTTGCCTAGTGGGTTTTATATTAGGCGACATCACGATCCGACAGTGGGAAATTCGGGTCGTGACAAGTTGGTATTAGAGCTCTAGGTTACTTAGGTCTCACAATTCATGGCCAAGCTTAGTAGTGTCTAAGGGATTGGTAAGGAGACATTTGTGTTTATCCCCTAGAGTCTACCGAGTTAGGAATAGTTTCACTTCTATTGATCTCTGTCGTGCGGTTGATTTCTCAATGCTAATTGAACTTCTACTCTATTCTTTCGCAGATGGTGAGAACTCATACCACTTCATCAGTTGATCAGCAGCCTGAGCCCCTAGTGGCAGCTCCTACGAGGGGCAGGGGACGGGGATGAGGCTGTGTTTGAGGCTGAGGTAGGGGCAGAGCTCAGCCCAGAGTAGCAGCACCAGCGACGAAGCCTCAGGTAGATTTTAATGATGAGGTTCCCAACCAGACAGTTCGAACGGGCCCAACTCAGGTCCTAGAGAGGTTCATCGCTACTCCGGTACTCCAGGATACTCTAGTACATCTAATGGGACTTATGGAGAGTTTCACTTAGGCAGGCATACTTCGTATGGCACCAGCCATCTCTCAGGCTGGGAGAGGAGCACAGACTCCCACCCTCGCACTCCGGAGCATATGGCTCCCTAGTTTCAGACTCTAGCAGCTCAGCCAGTTGGGATAGTTCCACCGGGTGCTGTAACTTAAACTGGTGATGGATTAGCTATGTCTTCGGATGATTTGTGGAGATTGGACTGGTTCACCAAGCTCTTCACTACTACCTATGGTGGTACATCTTCAGAGGATCCCCGGGATTATTTGGACAGCTGTCACGAGGTTCTTCAGAACGTAGGGATAGTGGAGACCAATGGGTTCGACTTTGCTGTTTCGTCTGTCAGGTTTTTCCAAGAAATGGTAGAGATATTATTGTTTGGCCGGACTATCTGGATCACCATCTCTCACTCGGGACCAGTTCTCACAACTATTTCTCGAGAAGTTCCTTACCATCAGTCAAAGAGAGGAGTATCGCAGGCGGTTTGAGCATCTTTACCAGGGTTCTATGACTGTCACCCAGTACGAGACAAGGTTTATTGATTTGGCCCGTCATTCCTTTCTAATACTCCCCACCGAGAGAGAAAGGGAGAGAGAAAGAGAGAGAGAGAGAGAGAGAGAGAGAGAGAGAGAGAGAGAGAGAGAGAGAGAGTGAGGAGGTTTATTGAGGGACTCACTCAACCTATTAGATTGCATATGGCTAAGGAGACAGTAGCAAGATTTCTTTCTAGGATGCGACCAATATGGTCAGGAGGGTTGAGATGGTTCTAGCTCAGGGGAGCGGTCATGGGTCTAATAAGAGGCCTCGTCATTCTAGCAGATTTAGTAGTGCCTCATCTGGAGGCAGGGATTATTTTGGTAGAGGCCATCCTCCCAGGCCATTTCACTCAACACTTCAGGCTTCTCATGGTGCTCCAGGTGGCCTTGGTTCTCATATGCAGTATTCTGATCAGTTTCCCTACAATGCACCACCAGCTTTTATCAGTGCACCTCCACTCCAGATTTTTCAGGGTGGTTATTTAGGCTGTCAGGGTTAGTTTCAGGGTCACCAGTCTCAGCAGCTGAAATCTTGTTATACTTGTGTCGATACGAGTCACATTACTAGATTTTGACCTCAAGCCTCGAGAAGTTCTCTGAACAAGGGTTCTCGTGCCATGGTTCCAGCACCGGGTGTTCCATTGCCCGCTCAGCCAGCTAGAGGTAGGGGTCAAGGTATTAGAGGTGGAGGTCAGGCCATTTGAGGTGGAGGTGAGGCAGTTGAAGGTGAAGGCCATCTATCAGGAGGCCAGGGCCCAGCCCTAATGTTATGCTATTCCAGCTAGCCCTGAGACTGAGTCCTTCGTTACAGTTATCATAGGTACAGTTTTAGTTTGTAGTAGAGATACCTCAGTTCTATTTGATCTAGGGTCCACATATTCCAATGTGTCATCTTACTTTGCCCCTTATCTGGTTGTGCCTCACGATTCTCTGAGTGCTCCTGTATGTGTGTCTACACCGGTGGGTGATTCTATTATGGTAGGCCATGTCTATCATTCGCGTGTGGTTGTTATTAGGGTCTTGAGAGTCGCGTAGATCTCCTACTTCTCGATATGGTGGATTTCGATGTCATTTTGGGAATGGATTGGTTATCCCCTTATCATGCTATATTTGACTGTCATGCTAAGACCGTGACCTTGGCATTATCGGGGTTTCCTCGTTTAGAGTGGAGAGAGACTCCTGGTCATTCTACCAGCAAGGTTATCTCATATATGAAGGCCCGACATATGGTTGATAAGGGATGTTTGGCCTATTTGGTGTATGTTCGTGATTCTAGTAATGAGGTTCCTTTATATACCCGTTGTTCATGAGTTTCAAGAGGTATTTCCTTCAGACCTACTGGGGATGCCACCCGATAGGGATATTGACTTTTGCATTGATTTGGATCTAGGAACTCGGCCTATTCCTATTATGCCATATCATATGGCCTCGCCAGAGTTGAAAGAATTGAAAGAAAAGTTGCAAGACCTGCTTGATAAAGGCTTTTTTATATCTAGTGTCTCACCTTGGGGTGCGCCTGTGTTGTTTGTTAAGAAGAAGGATGGATCGATGAGGATGTGCATAGATTATTGGTAGTTGAACAAAGTCACCTTCAAGAAAAAATATCCATTGTCGAAGATTGATAATTTGTTTGATCAGCTTCAGGGTGCCAAGGTATTTTCAAGGATTGGTTTGAGATCTAGCTACCATCAGTTGAGGATTAGGGCATCCAATGTCCCTAAGATAGCTTTCCGCACTCAGTACGTACATTATGAGTTCTTAATGATGTCATTCGGGTTGACAAATGCCCCAGCAACTTTCATGGATTTGATGAACTGAGTGTTTAAGCCTTATTTGGTTTCCTTCGTGATTGTCTTCATTGATGATATTTTGATCTATTCCCGCAGTCGGGAGGAGCACGAAAAGCATCTTTGAGTCGTTCTTTAGACTATGAGAGATAGTCAGGTGTATGCTAAGTTTTTAAAATATGAGTTTTGGTTGAGTTTAGTAGCATTCTTGGGTCACATTGTATCAGCAGAAGGTATTCAGGTGGATCCTAAGAAGATTGAGGCAGTCAAGGACTGGACTAGAACCGCACCAGCTATAGAAATCTTGAGTTTCTTGGGTTCAGCGGGCTATTACCATTGGTTTGTGGAGGGGTTTTCATCAATTACAACCCCAATGACCAGGTTGACCTAGAAAGGCACCCAGTTCAAGTGGTCGGGCGAGTGTGAGGGGAGCTTTCAGAAGCTCAATATAGCTTTGACTATGGCGCCTGTGTTAGTTCTACCCACAGGTTCAGAGACATATACAGTATATTATGATGCGTCTCGTATTGGACTTGGTGTGTTGTTCATGCAGAATGGCAAGGTTATTACATATGCTTCGCGACAATTGAAGATTCATGAGAAAAATTATCTGGTTCATGATTTGGAGTTAGAAGCCATTGTTTGTGCGCTGAAGATTTGGAGGCATTATTTATATGGCGTGTCATGTAAGGTATTCAAAGATCACAAGAGTTCACAGTATTTGTTCAAGAAAAAAGAGCTAAATTTGAGGCAGAGGGGGTGGTTATAGCTATTGAAAGACTATGATATCACCATCTTGTATCATCTGGGGAAGGCCAACGTGGTAGCCAATACTTTGAGTAGGAAGTCAACCGGTATGAGCAGTCTTGCATATATCTGACCGCTTGCTTTGGATGTTCAGGCTTTAGCCAATCAGTTTGTGAGGTTCGATGTTTTTGAGCCCAGTCGTGTTCTAGCTTGCACAGTCGCTCGTTCTTCATTATTCGAGCGTATCAGATATAGGCAGTATAATGATCCTTATTTTCTTATCCTTAAGGACATAGTGTGGCACGGAGGTGCCAAGCAGGTTACAGTCGGAGATGATGGATTTTTGAGGATGCAGGGTTGTGTTTGTGTGCTTAATGTGGATGGACTTTGTGAGTTGATAATATAGGAGGCCCATAGTTTTCGGTATTCTATTCAGTCGGGCGTCGCTAATATGTATCAGGACTTGCAGTAGCATTATTGGTGGAGGAGGATGAAGAAGGATATTTTTGCGTATATAGCTTGATGTTTTAATTGTCAACAGGTAAAGTACGAGCATCATAGACCTGGCATTTTGTTTCAGAAGGTTGAGTTTCCTGAGTGGAAGTGGGAGCGTATCACTATAGACTTCATTGTTGGACTCCCACAGATTCAGAAGAAGTTTGACTCAGTATGGGCTATTATGGATAGGCTGACTAAGTCAGTACATTTTATTCCTGTAGCGGTTTCCTATTTTTCTGAGCGGTTGGTAGAGATTTACATCCCTAAGATAGTTCATCTTCATGGTGTGCCCGTTTCTATCATTTCTGATTGAGGTACCAGTTTAATCACATTTCTGGAGGGTAGTGCAGCATGAGTTGGGTACGCAGGTCGAGTTGAGCATAATATTTCATCCTCAGACGGACGGGCAATCCGAGCGTACTATTCATATTTTAGAGGATATGCTCCGAGAATGTGTTATTAATTTTGGAGGTTCTTCGGATCCGTTCTTGCCATTAGTAGAGTTTGTCTGCAACAACAATTACTAGTCGAGCATCTAGATGGCTCACTATGAGGCATTATGTGGTAGGCGGCGTCGGTCGCCAGTTAGGTGGATTGAGCTAGGAGAGGCTCAGTTGTTGGGTACAGATTTAGTTCAGGATGCCTTGGATAAGCTTAAGGTCATTCAGGATAGGCTTCGTACAACTCAGTCCAGGCAGAAGAGTTATGTTGACCGTAAGGTTCGTGATGTGGCATTCATGGTCAGATAACAAGTGCTACTTTGAGTGTCGCCCATGAAGGGCGTGATGAGATTTGGAATGAAGGGCAAGCTAAGTCCTAGGTTCATCGGTCATTTTGAGATCCTTGATAAGTGGGAGAGGTGGCTTACTGACTTGAGTTGCCACCGAGTTTACCAGGTGTGCATCCAGTGTTTCATTGTTCATGCTTCGAAAGTATCATGGCGATCTATCACATGTGTTAGACTTCCGCACTGTCCAGTTGGACAAGGACTTGACCTATGAGGATGAGCCCGTAGCTATTCTAGACTGGCAGGTTCGTTAGTTGAGATCGAAGAGTTTTCTTTTGATTCATGTTCAGTGGAGAGGTTAGCCTATCAAGGCAGCTACCCGGGAGTTCGAGTCCGATATGTGGAGCCGATATCCCCATCTTTTCATCGACTCAGGTACTTTTCTATGTCCGTTCGAGGTCAAACGGTTGTTTAAGAGATGTATAATGTGATGACCCAAAAGGTCATCTCTTGTTTTAAAAGTCAAATCTGTGTTCCGAGGACTTGAAAACCTCCTTTTGACTCACCCTGATTTGTGTGTGCAGTCCGGGCGTATATCCGGAAAGCCTTTGTGTGAAAATTTGAAAAAATATTAATTTTGCCTTAAAAATTTAATTAACTTGACTTCGGTCAACAGTTTGGGTAAGCAAACCCGGACCCCGACCCCGACCCGTGATTTGACAGTGTTGGAATGTCTGTGAAAAAATATATGACATGGGCGTGTGCCCGGAAATGAATTCCGAGGTCCCTAGCCTGAGAAATGAACTTTTGAAGAAAATTGTTTAACTGAAAAATATAAGAAGTTTGGAAATTGAATAATTTTTTAATTTGATTGTACCGGGCACGTATTTGGGTTTCAGAGCCCGGTACAGGTTTAATATGGTATTTAAGTTGTGTGTGTAAAATTTAGTAAAATGGATTTCATATCATGTGATTTGAACCCTCAGTTGTAAAAATGGAAACATTAAGAGTTCTTGAGATTTTCATTGATTTTGATGCTAAATTCATTGTTTAAGATGTTATTTGTGCAATTTGATCGCATGAGCAAGTACGTATGATTTTTTTATGTTTGTGTGCATATTTGGTCTGGAGCCCCGAGGGCTCGAGTGAATTTTGGATAGGCGTACTAGTGTATATCACAATGTGCTTCGCGATCGCGTAGCCACTCTCGCGATCGCGAAACGGAAACTGGGTTGGGTTTGGATTTGTTTATCGTGAACGCATATCCACGGTGGCGAACACGAAGCACTGGGGGGCTACTCTACGCCAATGCGATCGGTGTCACGCAAACGTGTATAGTAAAATGAAGGTGGGCTGGGAATCGATCATTTATTCTACGTGAACGCATACAATGGTCCGCGAACGTGAAGGCTATGAGGGCATACCCTTCGCAAACGCGTGGAAGATCTAGAGATCGCGTAAGCATGAGGAAGGCAGCTCTTCGCGAACGCGACAGTGCTCACTTGAACGCGATGAACATTGTCGGCCAACACTTAAAACAGAAACAGAACGGGAATAATGCCATAATTTCATATTTTCAAAAACTAGAAGGCATAGATGCGATTTTCAAGAGACAAGTTCTTCCCCAAAGTGTTGGTATATGATTCTAAACCACTTTCTTTCAATTACCCATTGCATTTCATCAATTATTATTCAAGAATCTACGATTTTCATGGTAGAAATTAGGGATTTGGGTAGAATTAGGGCTTTTTGTATAATTGGAATTTAGTCCTTGATTTGGGGTCGGATTTCAAAATTAATTGCATATTCGGGCTCATAGGTAAATGGGTAATCAGGTTTTGGTCCAAACCTCGAGTTTTGACCAAGCGGCACAGGGTCGATTTTTGACTTTTGGGGTAAATGATAGAAAACCTATAATTGAATTCTTTAGCATTTATTGATATTGTTAAGTTCATTATGGCTAGATACAAGTGAATTGGAGGCAATCTAGAGGGAAAAGCGTTCTTTGAGGCTTGAGTTTGGCTGTAGAATCTGAGGTAAGTGTTTGGTCTAACCTTAGCTTGAGGGAATAGGTGTTTTGTCTTATTTGCTACGTGTTAGTGTTATGTACGATGTGTATGTGTGGTGAAGAGTATCTATACGTTGGTGTTGAGCATGCCCGTGAGTCTTATACTATGATCGTTGTGATTCTTATTATGTACCATCTAAGCCTAAATTGATGGTTCTCCATGTTGAACAAGGCTTATGGTATTTTTTGGTATTTGTCCATTGTTGATTATTGGTTCCTGTTGAGGTTTATTTGGTGAAATTAACTGTTGGAACGAGATTGGTTATAGTTTATTCCCTTGTCGGGACGTATTTATTTCTATTGTTCATTACCTTGCCAGGATGTATTTATCTCTATTGTTAATTCCTTTACCGGGATGTTGTTGTTTCTGCTGTTTGGGTGAGGAAAGAGCGATAAAGCACGAAGGGTGATGCCATGCACATTTACATTTATATTGATGCACATGGTGAGGAAGAGAGATAATGCACGAAGGGTGATGCCGTGCACATTTCTAATATTCATATGGTGAGGAAGAGTGATAAAGCACGAATGGTGATGCCGTGCACATTTTCATTATCGATTGTATGGTGAGGATCGAGAGTAAAAGTACGAAGGGTGATGTCGTGCATTCATTTTCTATTTTTTGTGATTATTTTGTGTTATCAACTCAAGTACCTTAATTGTTTCGTTTCAGTTACTTCTGTGTTTCCGTATTCTGGTATCCCCCGTAGCATGTTTCCCCTTCCCATTACTTTATGATTAGCATCTAGTACTGTTATTCTGTTAGATATTGTTTAACTGCACAGGTTATGATGGGGTCGGTTGTACTGATACTACACTCTGCACTTTTTGTGTAGTTCCCGGTGCTAAAGCATACAGACCATAGTTAGGGGTTGCTGTCTTCAGTCCAGTGGAAACCCGAGGTAGTCCTCCAGGCGCCCGCAGGCCTTGGCGTCCCCTTCTATCTTGTTTCTTTTCTGTTTTATCTATTTCCAAGACAGATTTGTATTTTCTTGTCCAGACCACTATTTTTAGTATTCGTAGACGATCCGTGAAATTGTGACACCAGTTCTGGGTGGAGTTATATTATGGATTTCGTATTATTATTAAGTTAAACTGTTAAATTCTGTTCTTTCTTATTTTTATTCTGTTGTTTTTCTTGTATTAACTTGTAAATTCTTACTAGATAAAGTAAAAAAGTAATATAATCAGTAACATTGGATTGCCTAGCGGGTTCAATGTTAGGCGTCATCACGGTCCCGACTGTGGGAAATTCGGGTCTTGACAACGGATTAATTGGTTTGCTTTCTTAATCAGGGTTTGAAATTATATTTTTCTTTTTAAAATTGGTATCTTTCTGAGATTTTTATTTATTTTTTCCTATACGTGACTTATAATTGGTACTGCCTTTCTTAATATGCTACTGGCCTGATTTCTAGGTTTGATTTATTTTTACCAACCTATAAATGGTCTCTAACTTATTCTTACCTTATTAAACCTCAATTATGTCCGCTAATTGATTTCATATGAGATTTTACCCAATTTAATGGGTCTTTTTGGATCCTATCATGTTAATTGATTGAGTTTAGCCGTAATTAACTATTTGAATGATTTGCATACCTTATTTGTGAACTCTTAATTTCATTTACCTTATTTCTTCTACTCTGCTGAATGCTATACAATGTCACCATTCTCATTTTTTAAAACACATGAACACATACGGAATAATAGAGAAAAACACCCACACATATTGATACACACAACTCTTGCTTACACACTTACACAACTTAAGTTTCTTTGAATTGATGCACTGTCTAGCCGGCTGAAAACCAAGGCTAGACTTTTGGATTGATTTCATCCATCTTCACCTTCCTGTTTGCTATCTCCTTAACTAGTATGCCTCAATTTCTATTATCATTCTTTCCTCTATATGCTATGTAGTCAGTTCATTATGAATTTTAACATGCTTCTGTTTGCTCTTTGTCCCTGTTTATTACTCTCTCTTAACCAGCATGACTTATTTCTTGTTTAACTTGCCCTGTCTTATATGTTAGTATGGTTAGTACACGTGAGCATATTCCTGGTTGATCCATGACACATATTTACCTATTTCTCAACTAGCATGGCCCAATTCATGTCCTATTTCATATGCTGATAATCTGCCTTAGCATGTTCCCGATCAATTCATGGTTTTTGTGTACTTCTTTCAAGAATAATGTGCTTTAAATTCTTGTTACCTTCTCTATATGACTTCCTGATTAATCATTTGAATTCAGCATGCTTCTCCCTGCTAAATACATATCTATATGATTCCACTTAGTAATAGTTAATAGACTAAGTCAACCCCAACAATGTGAAACCTTGTTTGACTCAATTGTGACTATGTTCTGTCTATTATTCCAGTGTTCCTATTTTGTTGTGATTGTTTAACTATTGGTAACTTTACCTGAATCAATCTGCTGAAATTTGATTCTATTCTATTTATAAATTATTTTTTATAAAACTATCCCCCTACTCTTGTATACTGTTTTCCAACTCTTACTCTTACTTATATAGGGTCCTGCCACCCCTAGTGTGAGCACTTCTTAGGGTCCGTGAGACTCCTCTAAACTCTGACACACTGGGCTGGCCTTCCAATCTCTATGCAAAAATTGTTTCTTTGAAAAGGTTCTGGTGTGAGCATTGCCCGGGGTCCCTGAGGCCCTTGGGAACTTCGACACACCAGAAGCCCATCTTGTGTATTATGGACTACATTTGGACATCAGACTTGCTTGAAGGCCTAACTTCCAGGTTGACATTGGGCCTTCCAAGGTTCCCTATAATATAATGATTTCTCTTTCATTGTGTAATTTATTCATAATGGTTTGTAATAATGTAATAATCCTTTTTAAAAACAGATATGGGGTTATTAGTAAAATCTGGGGAGGGAGGGGGGTTATTCTGTATCTTTGCTTGAAACTCGGGTAGAATTCCTGCCTATAGGATTATTGATGATTATGTGAGCATTATACTTGTTTAGATCATGTTTATAGGGCTTTCTAATTGTTTGTTCTGTATTTCACTTGTATGCTTGAAATTATGTTCATAGATTCTTTGCATTAGAAATAATTTCCACAAAGCCCATGCACATTTTATGCATTAGCAATCATGTCTATAGGATCTTGTCTGTTTGAATAACAATTTTCCTAGCGATGTGCTTAAAGAATTCTTCCTACATATGATAAATAGAGATCATGCCTGTAGGAACTGAAAATCACCTAGATACTATGCCTATAGGAAATAAAAAATCAATTTTGCATATAGTTATCATGCCTATAGGAAATATCAGTTTTACACTTAGATGTCATGCCTATATGAAATAAGCGTAAAAACACTTTCAGCATTTAAATATCATGCCTATAGGAAATACGTATAAAATAAGTCTTGACACGTAGACATCATGCTTATAGGAAATAAGTATAGAAAGATCAGTTTTTGTGTTTAGATATCATGTCTATAAGAAATAATTCTTGTAACCTGTTTCAGCACTTAGAAAGCATGCCTATAGGACCTAAAGGATAAGATCTTCCTGTTAAAATCAATAGTTGGTTTACCACTTAAATACTGTGTCTATAGGATTCTGCCCAGTTATCACTTAGGCAAGCCTGAAGGATAATTGAGAATTCTGAGTTTAAAACTGTGATTTCTTGTCTGTTTGACATATGCCCGGATTCAGAGTATTAACCAATTCAGTAGGCAAACTTATATGTACTCACTGCCTCACTGCCTCACTTTAATAAAGTTGTTATAAATTCTGTTCATCTAGATATCCTGCCCATAGGGTATTAATCATTTAAAATTGTTTGTTTGAACAACGTACATTTATTTATGTATTTGTGGAGGTTAACATGAGCCCGCTTGACTTCTCCTTATGTGACAGTCCTACTTGATTTTTGTTTGTCTCTTAGTTTTCTCTTTTTAAACAACACAGGTGAGTCTTGAACCGCCTTAAATAGAGGCCTTAAACTCCTCCAGGGCTAGAACTAAGGGATAGGTAGTGCACGCATAAGGTACATACTGGATATTATTAGAACACTTAGGTAATAATTGAAAAGGGGAGAGTAATTGGGTAGTAAAGGAAATGATGACTTGCACGCTAATGCTATGTATAACACCTCAACTTGGGGAAGATTACCAAGTATTGCACAGAAGTGATCCTATAGGATAAAAAACCCAAGACCCCTTTTACTCATTGTTTTAAATGTAATATCTGTTTGTTTAAATTGCTTTATTTCCTTAAAGCCTAATTTGCTTAAATTGAGTTTGGCCCGGACCCACCATTGTGGACCTCGAGGGGTTCCTAACACCTTCTCCTCAAGGTAATTTCGAGCCCTAACCCAATCTCTAGTAATGTAAACTAGTTCATGAGTTATCTGTTCTAGGTGACCTAACACACCTTAATCCGTTAGGTGGCGACTGGTCAAATCTCATACCCAATTCTGAAAGGAAAGGAGTTGTCCCAAAGTGTCGAAACCCGAATTCCATGAGGAAAAAGAGGGTGCGACAGTTGTTTGGGCGCGTGGCATTGTCTGTGCGCGGCGCTATTGGCATCTGCCTGCGGCTGGGTACTAGCAAGGGATATCGGTGGACCGACGGAGGCACATGCACGTTTGTCACTTAGTGCAGCCAAGACCATAGGGTCGTCTGTTGCGCTAGGTATTGGGAAGTTTGCTAGGACTCCATGGGGTGCGCCCAAGGGGTCATGGGGCATGGCTGGAAAGCCGCCCATGACATTCTCCCCCACCTTAGTTGGCAACGTCCTCGGTGCCTTACTTGCAAGATAATCTTCAATTATGCTCTTGTAGGCTTTGAGGTTTGTTCCCCTCTCCCAAGTATTCTCCTCGACATCACAGCCTTGCCACTACACCAAGAACTCTTGGTGATCTTTCCTTGAGGCATGAATCATTTTATCATCAAGGATAGCTTTAACATGCCTTTTCCCGGTAGAATTGGGACCTCGAATATTGGGTATTCTGAACTGGCTCCGTGAAGGATCCTCCCTGTCTTCCCGAAAAGGTTTCAGGAGGCTGACATGGAAGACAGAATGAATTTTCCACCAAGCTGGGGTATCCCCCTGTATGCAACTTTCCCAATGTGCCTTTCAATGGACAAGGGTCCAATGTATTTTTGCAATAGGCGGGGGTCCATATAAGTACCGCTTTGGGATTTTGACCATCACTTTGTCTCCTACTTGGTATTCAACAAAGAAATGATTTTGATCAACATGTGTCTTCATTTGCTTTAGAGCTTTGACAAGATAGCTCCGCACTATCTCCAAATTTTGCTTCCACTCTTTTGAGAAGCTAGAAGCTCGAGGAGATTTAGACATGTTTGGAGCATTTACTGTGTGTGGGAGTAGCGGTTGTTGTCTGGTAACAATTTCAAAAGTATTTTTTTTATACTAGAGCTCTTTTGTGAATTGAAATAGAGTTTAGCAGCATCCAGAAGCTTCACCCAATTCTTCTGCGATCCGGTTACAAAGTGGCGGAGATATTCCTCCAACATAACACTGAAACGCTCCATCTAGACATCAGATTGCAGATGAAAACTTGAGCTATGACTCAATTTTGACCCAAGGAACATAAAGAGTTGGGTCTAAAAGTTGTTAGTGAAGCGTGAGTCGCGATCACTAACAATGTCTTTAAACAAGCCCCAACATTTGACGACATGAGAGAAGAAGAGTCGAGATGTATCTTCTATTGATATATATTGTGGGGCTGCAATAAAGGTAGCATACATGGAAAATAGATCCACCACAACCAAGATAGTTGTAAGATCTTAGACCTTAGGCAATCCGAAAATGAAATCTAGGGAAATGCTTTCCCAAGGTCTCTTTGGGACAGCTAGTGGTTCCAAGAGTCCCGCTTGTGTCAAACGGTCCGACTTATCCTTCTGGAATTCTAGAGAAGTCTTCACATACTGAGCAACATCATCGGCCATTTTAGGCCAATAATATGCATGGCGAAGTAACGCCATGGTGCGTTCTTCATCGGGATGTCCGACCCACAGAGTATCATGACATTCTGCCAGAAGAGTCCTTCATAGATCTCCTCCTTTAGGAACATAAAGTAGATTCCCTTTAACTTTCAGAAATCCATCTTCCATGTAGAATTGGCGAGTCTTGCCCTGTCCTACCAAATCAACCAAATATTGTGCAGCAGGATCCTTGATGAGGAGATCATGTATCTGGTCCTTGATGGAGGTGGCTACTTTACTCCCCCTTAGGGTGGCGAGCAGGCACACTGATTCTAGATCAACTTTCCGATTGAGTGCATCAGCACCATGATTGGTCTTCCCACTTCAGTACTCCAGGTTGAAGTGGAATTTAGCTAGGAGTTCCTGCCACCTAGCTTGTCGACCATTCAGCTTTGACTATGTTATGAAATGGCTAACAGCTGTGTTGACCACGAACGGAGTCCCCAGCAGATAGTGCCTCCAAAGGCGCAAGCAGTGGACGACAACCAATAATTATTTCTCATGGGCGGCATAGCGCCGCTCTACATCCTTCAACTTCCGACTCTCGTACGCGAAAGGATGCCCTTCTTGTAGCAAGGCTCCACCGAGGGTATAGTCGGATGCATCCGTTTGTACCTCTAATGGCTTGGCCAAATCAGGGAGGGCTAAGATGGGGCTACTAAACATAGCCGCTTTTAATGTGTTGAAGGCCTCCGCTTGCCTCAGTTTCCAATCGCAGGGTGTGACCTTCTTGAGGATTTCTGTCAATGGCACTACGATGAACGATTAGTTTTTCACAAATTGCCGATAGAATTTGCACAGGAAAAGGAACGCCCTCAAGGCGTGGGCATCCTTAGGCGGCGGCCAATCTGTGATTGCCTGAATCTTCTGTTCGTCCATATTGATCCGCCCTTCTTCGATAACATGTCTGAGGAAGTCAATTTGCTTTTGAGCAAAGGAGCACTTGGATAGCTTCACATATAGTTCATGCTCCCGCAATCGAGGTAGGACCTTTCGCAAGTGCATTAGGTGTTCTTCCAATGTTTGGCTATATACCACAATGTCATCCAAGTAGACCACCACGAATTAGTCAATATACTCTCGGAAGACTTGGTTCATCATAGTGCAAAATGCAGCTGGGGCGTTAGTCAAGCCGAATGGAATGACCAGGAAGTCGTACGACCCATATATTGTCACACATGTCATCTTGTGTTCATCACCCTCTGCTATACGAATTTTCCAATAACCTGACGTCAGGTCTATGTTGGTGAACGCCGTCTCACCACCCAGTCTATCGAACAAGTCTGCTATTAGCGAAATAGGATACTTGTTCTTCACGATGATTTTGTTTAGACCGATAATCCACACAAAGTCGCAGACTACCATCATTTTTCTTTTGGAATAGAACAAGGGACCCGTATAGGGACTTGGAGGGAACAATGATCCCTATATCTAGCATTTTCGTTAATTGTCTTCGAAGCTCGGTGAGTTCGGGTTGTGACATTTGGTAGGGCGCCAATGCGGGTGGCTTCGCGCCCAGCATCAACTCAATTTCATGGTCCATAGTGCGCCTAGGCGGTTGTCGCTTTGGCATATCTTGTGGCATGACATCTTCAAACTCTAGTAGTAGCTCCTTCATAGGTGTAGGGATGGGACCTGAGGAGCATTCTATATCTTCAATGCAGAGGGTTGCGAGGAACGTAGGTTCATGTCTTTTGACCCCTTTCTTCAATTGCAAGGCATGCGCGGGATAATGCAGGGCTTGACCCCATTTGTTCCCACCATCAGTAGCATGTCTGCATGTGGTACGGGCATAATGTTGGTTTGTCTTAGAAATTTCAACTAGGGGTGTACATAGGTCGGGTTGGTTCGGATTTTTAATTACCAAACCAAACCAATAGTGTCGGATTTTTAAATCTATAAACCAAACCAATCCAACGAAGTCAGGTTTTTCAATCTCGGGTTTTTCGGTTTTTTCGGGTTTTCGGGTTTTTTTTCCCGATAAGTCTTCCGAGCACAAATATATAACTTGTGCTCCACATATTTCTCTAGTCCTACAAGGATACAACTATATAATGTATTTTTCAAGAAAATAATACAATAATATGAGATGAGTCATAGCATTGTACTAAATATTCAATAACAAAAATACTAACATCCATAAATAAAATATTACTAAGTAATAAGCCATAATAAATATTAAGATAATCTAAAAGTACTATATAAGTCATGCTAAAATAAGTACAATTATAAGTATATTAGTTACACAACTAAGCACTAAAGAAAAAGATAAACTAAGTTATGCATTTTCAATATAAACAATGCAAAACTAAAAAATAAATATCCAACACTATTGTCATTTCTAGTGTTGAACTGTATTTTCTTTGTTAGCATTAGTATTAATGTGAAGTTTATTTGAATTACTACCTTTATGAACTATAAAAATTTATTGGACCATTCAAGAATGTTAATTCCAAACTTGAAATAATATGTTTAAGGATAAAACTGTGAAAAAATTTAAGAAATATTTATGAATTGTATTAAAAATAAATATTTATATGTATAAAATATTTGTAAAAACTGAATAAATGTAATATCGGGTTGGTCTAGTTTCGGTTTGACTTTTTTTAGTTAAAACCAAATCAAACCAAACCAATTATGGTCGGATTATTTTTTCCAACACCAAACCAAATCAAACCAACCCATGATCGATTTTTTTTTCCGGTTTGACTCGGATTAGCGGTTTGGTGCGATTTATCGATTTTCTTTGTCCACCCCTAACCTACATAATAGATTTTTTGTGTTTGCCCACTCACAAGTTCCATCACTCAAATCATTCCATGTATAAAATGTTAGGCACCATAAGTTCCAATTACATTCTGCTCATTAAAATATTTAGTACGTTGAAACTCGGAGAGTTTGTAATAATAAAGCCAAGGTTCAAAGTTTAGCTTTATATTAGGCTAATGCCTGTACAATTAAGTCAAAGCTTTGAACAAATAAAGATCTTGTTCGGAGTCAGTACTAATACAGCCCGCTCACCGCAAATGAAAAAACACTCTTAACCTTTTTCTTTTTTTTGAATGTCAATCATAACAAAGTCGACCCTTAACTATTGATATTCCCTTAAATATATTTCTTCATATCAAATTCGACTCTCACACAAATATTGTACTGCATGCCTTGACAGTTGTACCCCAGTATCCTGACGATAGAAAACGCACTTGCGCATCTCCGCCCCCAAGCCCAAAAAAATCCTTTACCAATTTACAACATCAATGGTTGCAAATGCAATTCAATATAGTAAAGATGACGATGTTGCCTAACATTAAAACATAGCATCAATGTAACAGCAAAAAGAGTTCAAAGGCTGTATTTTGCCCAATACATCTTTCCCAAGAACTGCACTTACACCTGTTTGACTGCATTTCAAGATTCAAAGAACTGCCTAATAACTTCTCTTGCTGCTATAGCCAGAAACAAATATCTGTTTCTAATGCAATATATTTCATTTAGAAAACGCAACATGCAGTCTTATGTTTGATGTATCTTTTGCTTCCCATTGTGATAATAGATGAATTGATGGTGGTTTTTCTCATAGGAGACAACGATATTATTCAATTAAGTGTGAAGTTGCGCACATGAAGTTGAGCTTTCAGCTTATAACCGGGGTGTGATACGAGGGGGATCCCAAGGAGTCGTGATATGAGTACGAGTGATTTCCTTGATTGAGCGACAACCACTTAACGCCATTGTCAGTTCAAATTCATCTTGAAGCATCTGAAGTACTTTTCTAACGCCAGCCTCTCCATCAACAGCCAGTGAAAACACAACTGGTCTTCCGATCTGTAAATGTATCAAGCAAAATGGTCAGTTATGAGCACCTCCACACAAATATGCTCTTTTGAGATGATGATACTGTAAAATTTGATTATAGTAATGTGCAGAGGGATGGCCCTTAAAGTCACACTTCTATCTGTATTAAAGAGCGTAAGAGAGGAAAGGAAGGGGACGAAGAAGAATCAATTATGATATGAAATGGGAAGTGGAAAACTAAGATTCCTTTTTTTTTGAGGTACTCCCTAAATTTTCTGCCACATTATGTGATAATTCTACTTACAAATACGCCAGATGCTCCAAGAGCCAGTGCTTTAAAGACATCTGTCCCTCGGCGAATTCCACCATCAAGGAAAACAGGAATTCTACCCTTCACTGCTTTGACAACCTGCAAGTTTTTTAACTTTTATTTTCATTTCGAAGAAGCATGAGAAAAGCATGAATGATTTAACTTTTATTTTCATTTCCATGCACGTAGCTTGGTGAAGATGGGAATTTGGACATCCTTATATAGATGAAGGGGAAAGAATAAAGGAGAGAAGATATATGAAAGTTCTGTTATTTAAGTCAACGTAATAGCAGTTGAGTGATGTAATTCGACTATATTTCAATCGAGAAAGGCATTCGTAGTTTCAATAAACTTGTATGCTAACCTCTTCCAAGGCCATAACTGTTGCGGGAGAATAATCAAGTTGTCGAGCCCCATGATTCGACACAATAATTCCAGCTGCTCCGGATTCTACAGCTAGCCTTGCTAAACTTGTCAAAGAAGAAAAAACAGTAAATGTGATCGATAAAAAGAAGATAGAGATACAAAGAAAGAGGTAGAAAACGAGGAAAAGAAAAACCAATGTAATTAAAATATAATATTCTGGTATACCATCTTCTGCAGTTAATACACCCTTCACTAGGATTGGCAGGTGGGTTATTGTCTGAAGCCACTTCACATCCTGTCCAAATTTCACATGAGTTTTTATATGACAATAAATATACAAACATTCTTCCTGCACGGATGAAGTCAAGCAGCAGCATACCTTCCAGCTAAGAGACTGATCAACTTGGCCGGCAACATAAGAAGCCAGTCCCGAGTCATCCGTCTGCAGGATCACCAAACAAAGTTCCAGTCGGTAAAAATTGCACAATTTAAAAACTTCAGTCTCAAGTACGTCAGATTTTAAGATCATTTACCTTATCCATCTTTCCAAGATCCAGTCCTTCAAAATTCTTCAACGTCAGCTGAGGTGGCAAAACAAACCTGTCAGAAGCCAAATGAAAAGCACCATATCAATCAACTATACTTATGCGCGAAACTAGCTGACGACCAAATCAAACAATCAACACCTTTGGACAATGAACTGACATAATAAAAATGGTGCCTAATACCTATTCTTGATATCAGCTTCCCTTCGACCAAGTCTTGGGGTATCCACTGTAAGGGCAATTGCCTTAAAACCAGCCCTTTCCGCTCTTTTCACAAGTTGCCGAACAACATTCCTGTCTTTATACACCTGAAATATGTAATAGAACTTAAGGCTTCCAGGCTGTGTTCTAGATAATAACCTCATCTAAAAATGATAAGCATATCAAACCAGTTGCCACACAAATATTTGGTAGTTATGACTCAGTGTGGATAATCACACAGAAAAGAGAAGAATAAGGAATTTAAAGAAAGATAACAAGGCTAAATATTTGACGGACACAAAGGAGGACACATGAAACAATTCATAAAAAAGTCTCTTCTATCTTCCCTTCTCACATGGTATCAAGACCTCTGCAATTTTGGTAGAGATCTGAATAGATTATGAGTATCAGGGGATGGCCTTACACTGCCCACCTGACCAAACTTTATATTTCCCATCCGTGTTTGAGTATTCTGGTTTATTTTAATAACCACTCAAGCAGCACATCCCTTTTTATGTCTGTCTTTTTTATGGGTCTTACGTTCACGCTAGCTGACCTGTCAAGACATCAATCCACTTTTGTCCAGTCAGCGACATGTTATTGCACAATCAAAAATATGCCATCATCCACGGCATATCGTCATCAATTAATCACCTACTTAGTGGCAAATCAGCAGCATAGTGTCTCAGTATTTGGTCAAGTTGGTAGCCTTCTCATCTGTCTTCCAGTCAAACTAGAAGCATGCAGTCCTCAAGTTTCATCACGTCTCATGGATTCACAGTAGTGGCACCACCAAGTCATTTTCACAGCAAACATCAAGTCAATTTTCTCTCATGGAAGCATCAAGTCAATTTATTTCAGGAAATAGTATTTGTAACGAAACTATTCCGATGAATGCTTCTTCAACAACTTTTTCAGACATACTCAACTTGACCTTCCAGTTTTCATTTGCGAACTTAATTTGTTTTACTACCTCAAGTTTGAAGCGGTATGTTGAAAGTGGAGAGAATTGCTAACAATTATTGAATAGTAATATTTAATGAGTTTGTTGAAAGTCGGGAGAATCATAAAAAATTTTTGTTGAGTATTCTCAACGATTTCATCATTATGACCAGGAACTCTTATACGTAGGAAACTTCCTAATTTCACGGAGCTGAAACTACTTCATGCAATTAACCAACCAATTATTAAGAAATTTTTTATATCTTATTTCCTCTCTTCTCATCTCTGAGTCGAGAGTCTCTTGGAAACAACCTCTCTATCTTCACAAGGTGGGGGTAAGGTCTGCTTACATACTACCCTTCCCAGACCCTACTTTTGTGGGATTACACAGCGAATTGTTGTTGTTGTTGTTGTATGTATGTATTATAAAGCAATATTTATACACACCCAAGATTCACTTCTGTTATATGAATTGTGATGGACATGCAAAAGAAGAGAGACATGTAGATCCATTGAAGGAAGAAAAAACACTTCCTTTTTCTGATCCATGCTTCACAATATAGGTAAGAAGAGCTAATATGAACAAATGAACATAAAAACTCACATAGAGCTGGAAAAAGCGAATGCCTGGTCCCGTTGAAGCAACCTCTTCTACACTGGAAGTAGCCCATGATGATAATGTCTAAAAATTATCAACTATATTTCAGCTAATAGAAGGGATATGCATGCAAATAAATTTAGAGCGACAATCCTAGCACTCAGCCAAATTTTAATCATTTGGATCGGGGTTGGGGAAAGCATAGAATGAGAAATCCAAACCATGATGGTGCCAGCAGCTGATGTTGCTCGTGCCGTTGCATATTCTCCTGCATCAAAGTATTTGATTCTCAGACAAACATTGCTGGTCACAACAAGACTATCGTCACTTAAATTATTCAAAAAGCTTATGAGTTCCAAATGAACCAAATCAAATAGTGACTCCAAGAACAAATGCACAAAAAGTACTGCCATCTTGCGAGAATCGGAGAAAATATGCTGCTATTCCAGCAAAGTAACATTTAGCTCTGCATTTGCTACTAACTAAAGCTACCACATTTTCAAAACAGTTGTCTACCTATAGAAACAAATAAGTTAAAACTCCTGATATGAACCACTAGAGTTATTGTATCAAACAGAATTCAAAAAGATGCAGTTCACTTGCTATATTTTCAATGAGATATGCTAAGTCAGAGCTCATAACTATATGATACAAGACAGAATATGAAGCACTCCCAAGTGAACATTTGGAATTGTTCTCCTTGTAATTCTGAAAAATGGCATGCACTAGTCTAAACAGCAACGTACAACTATTTCAAAATCTGACTTTCTTAGTGAGTTTTCTCGATAGAAAATAAACCATTTGTTCCTTGTCCAGACTATAATAAGCCCACCACCTTAGTATCAAATATCAATCAGTAATCATTATATGTTTTATGGAACATGGCCAGATATCTTTGCCATAATTCAAAGAAATAATAGCAGATACCTTCAGGATGAGCCATTTTCTGCATTGCAGTTGGTGCAACCATGATCGGCATTGAAACCTTAAATCCCAAGACACTTGTCGTTGTATCAATGTTGCTTACATCTACAAGAATGCGGGGCCTAAACCTATTTGAAAGAAGAGGAAATTTAGAGGCTTAAGGAAAAAATTCTTTGCAAAGTTGTAATATTTTTACACTTCAAATACAAAGGCGTAAGGTTAGAGGTAAACAGAATACAAACAGCATCAACATGTTAAAAGAAATACTTACAAAATCCTAGAGAAAGCATTTCGATTCTCTTGGAGTGTCCATTGGTCCTCTGCACCAGAGGCGTAGTAATCGTAAATCATTTTTGGCAGTTTCTCCTTTGCAATGGTCTCATATTCCATGACATTGGTAATATTCTCCATTTTATGGAACAGTAATGCTGTCGATCTGCTGAATGCAAAATACCATAACCATAATTAATTTCAGATTAATAAGACCTGGTACTTGAATTAATTGGGATAAAACGGAGAAATCTCTAATTTTGACATTCAAGTAAAGAAAGAATCATGAGAAAGAAAGAATTAGGAGATCATGAGAAGGAGCAGAAAAAGAGTAATACATTTTTAGATTCAGAAAATGAATAGAAGATAAAATGAATGAAGTCAAGCTGGAAAAAATTAGAACATTCAACAATATGGAAAAAAGCTACGCAGAAATATAAAGCTTTAACTCTAAAATGGCTCCCCAGGCCAGTGCAAACAGTTTACAGTTATGCTAGTTTAGGCTTGCTTCCTCGGGCAGCAGAAACGTAACTCGCTACTGCTAGCAAGAGATAATCTAGCAAACATTTTTTATCTATGCCCTCAATTCAGTTTAAACAGTTCAGTAACCAGCCATCCATAAGTGGAAATACAAGGTAAAAAGCACAAAACACACACACCCCTTCAATTGAGTCATCTATTTACTCTTCTTCACCAAATCAATCCATTTGTCTTCTTTAGGATACAGTGCAGCTTTATGTGCTACCCTATATTTTACCAACCACATTCACATTCGCTCATGGCACAGTGGATGTGAATTGTCATCATAACATTAACAAAATAGATGTATCGCCTTTTTTGAATAACCACAACATATATAGCCCATTTTTGACCGGGCCGGAGCCAGAGCCAGAGCCGAACATAGTAGTTTTTTGTTCAAACCCTGTATTAAAAAATCCATCGAATATGTACAAATTATTAATTTAGAACCCAATAACTTAAAAGGATTACAATCCGAAAAGATTCAAATCCTAGTTCCGCCTCTGCTTTTTGAGGTAGAAAGTCTTAAGAATAATTTAATTATCATGACCAGGTACGTACTACTTCATACCAACATAGGTATCGGATGACTTTGTCTAGTAAAGATTAGACAGAATAATTAGGAATCAATTTCTCAAACATCCAAAAATTAGAACATGAAAATCTCAAATCTCCAGATAAGACACAATTATAACTCTTTCTAAGAAAGGTGATCAGATGACCCTTGGAAAAACTAAAAACTTGAATCGGATCACTGTTTAAGTCTACATAGCCAGAGGTTAAAATCCCAACAAAAAAAAAAAAATAATAAATAAAATTTCCTCAACCTATCAAATTCACATTCTTGTTTTTCTAACCAACAAGGAAAGAGCACTCATCAATCACATGAATTCACGAAAGGAACAACTGAAGAAAGCTTAGAGCGAGAAGAATAAATAAAGAAAGAAAGAAACAAAATAAGAACGAACCTGTGGAGGTGGCTGTCGTCTGGCTTAGTTTTTACTTAGGCAAAATGGGTTGCATGGAATTCCGAAATGGTGACTGAAAAAGAGGATTAAATACTTTATACTCCCTCCGTCCCTTTTAGTTATCATGTATATTAAAAAATAATTGTTCCTAAGTACTTGTCAATTTAAAAAATTAACAGAGAATTAATTATTCTTTTTTAGTTTTGTCCTTAGCATTAATTGTTCTAAAATTAAGGATTAAAGAATTTTGTCGGCTAAATTAGTCAAATTTCAGTCCTAATTAATTTTTTTTAAGGGTTATGCAAGATTTTTATCCTGGCAATTAAATGAGAACGGAAAGAGTATATATTTAATTTACATTTCAGAAAAATTAATTTTAAATGTTTCGTACTTAATTAAATATATTCACATAAGCGAAAACACAGAGGAATAATGGAGACGGAGAAATTTCAACTTTAAAGAAAAGAATTCAAAAGAGAATTGATAAGAATAAAACAGTAGAAAAATAAGAGAGCGAAGACAAATATCCCAACAATAGTATATTCTCGAAATCCATAAGGAAACGGAGGAGATTGGGTTAGGTATTCAAATGGTATCCGATTTCTGTTCTTTTTTTCATTAATTTAATTAATTCATTCACATGCGTACGTTACAGTAAAGGCAACTGACAGACATACGCACGGATTTGTTCTTCATTATTAATTTATATTATCATCTTTGCATTATTTGACCATCTCACTTAACCTGATTTAATTTAAATATTAAATAAATATATAATTATTACTAGTAAATTTTTTTTTGGAATTTTCAGAAAATACTATAGTTTAGAGCTAGTAATTATAATTTGCCTAATTACCATTTGTTGTTAGTTCAATTGTTAAGTACAGAAATAAAGAAAACTAAAATGCTCTGGTTGTTAAACACAAGACTTTGGCTAACTAAGTGAACACTCTCGACTAAGCTGCGAGAGCTTGTTGCTCTCTTGTTTAAGATCAAAATAACTAATCTGTTATTTCATAAATTTACTGTAAAATTCAAATCTAGCTACAAATAGTAAATTTGTTGAAAGTATAGCTACGAATGATAAATAAAGTGTAAATAATTAATATGTCGCGAAATTTTTCTATTATTCTTTTACAC
Organism: Nicotiana glauca; assembly: GCA_026770625.1. Lineage (NCBI taxonomy): Eukaryota > Viridiplantae > Streptophyta > Magnoliopsida > Solanales > Solanaceae > Nicotiana > Nicotiana glauca. The sequence goes on along the minus strand of MU752378.1, from coordinate 166,457 downwards.
ATATTTGTTCTTTCTAAAAACTTGTCTACCGCCGGTTTAGTTAAGTTAACTATAGAAGACAAACTAAGCTATTAGGAGTACTACTTTTGATAAATAAAAAATTTAATAAGAACTTAAAAGTTATAACAACTTAACGTTACAAAGTTTTAGGATTAACGTCACCGTTTTTTGTTATCTCATACCATTCTTCTTCTAGGTTCTGGCTTGGCCCCGAGTTTTGCGTTATTCTCCTAAACTATGATTGGTTGGCAGTTAAGAGATTGGAATATAGCGTAGTTTCATACTTCTACGAGTTATTTATTCGTAAAACTGTATATTTAAATTTGTAACGTGGTTTATAGAAACGTAAATTAAATTAATCCAAAAATATAAAGTAATAAAGAATAGAAATTGATTAATTAAGAATACTTGAAGAGTATACAAGCCTGGCTGTGAAGTGAGCTTTTTCGGAAGCAAGAATAAGAACAGAGTATCGAGTAAAAAGATATTAATAGAAAGCAAAAGTAAGTTTAGCATTTTTTGTATACCAGTAGTTCGTGTCTATAATGAGTATAATTTCCTATATTTTTATAGCTAAATTTAGGAAGACAAGACAAGCTCCTCTTTAATATAAATAAAGAACCCTCTTGATAGCTGCATAACGGTTGAGTATAAATGCAAAGATTCTTTATAATGGTCGATCCTCGAATGCTGCCTTCGTCAACTGATATCTTTCTTTAAACTTTTGTCCTCGATTTCAGCGTCTTCAGAACTCACACAACATTGATTACATGCTCGTAGTCGGTGGCAGCTATTTATTGATTCATACCTTACATGTCTTTGTTGTCACGTGTCAACTCGACAAACATCCCCTTATCAGTCATTAAATTTACCCCATACAGGTAGTCTCCTTACTTTCCAGTGATTAAATTTGATATTACCGGGAAGTAGATAAGACTCATTTTCTTGGTGGGAAAGTTCCTGAACGGACATGCAAAAGGATGTATGTCTCCTTGCATTTAATAAGTCGAACATGTGTTATCCCGTGATTCGGCAAACAGCTTCGTCGGTTACTTAGATATTAATGGCATTGCCTTCTGCTGGTAATACACTTTTCCCCTTCTCAACACTTTTATCTTTCACTTTTACAAACCTTTGTTCTTCGAATTTTCTTAGAGCTTTTTTGTTATCTCTTCCGCCGGTTACACTGGAACTTACATTGGTGGTGGCCCATCTAAAAAGAACAAGTCTAAGAAATCCGATGCTGGTCCTTTTTCTACTAACGCAATTATCCCTATTCAATTAAATTATGAGATGGATCTTCATGTTCAACGGGAATCCTCTAACCCATAAAACGACAGAAACAAAGTTGTTGGTAAATACCCTTCTTCTATCTGCCCTGCTAATATCCCCATTTTAAAATAAGATTGTGGCTGGAACAATATTATGGTTTAAGGCCCTAACAAAGTAGAAAGAATTACTTCAGTAAGTCAGGATACATGTACGTTTATACGTACGCTTTCTCTTTAAGGCTTGGTCAAGAAATTGATTCCATTGTCTTAGAGTTTTACCGGAACTGCCAAGTGTGTTTAGCCCAAGTAGGACCATCGATATGGCAAATAGTGGCTTATCTTCAATTTGTTTGTTCCTGTGCCAGTGAAACCAGTACACTTGCTCACTTGATCAACCTCTACGCTCCTAAAACTTTTCATGGAGGCATGATCAAACTCAGCAAAGGTGGTCAACATGCCTTCATCACTTATGTGTTGATGACGACAACGACCATAGTTGGATGAAGAGGTTTGTTGTTGTTGCTACCACAGATATTATACTGGCATCATCATCTCCTATTTTCGAATCCTAAAATTATACTCGTAAGCTTTCTTAACATCCTTCTTCATTGTGTCAAAGTAATTTCCTCTTCTTACTAAACCTTCTATTCTCTTATTTCAGCCAACCATTGGGTTTCTTCAGCAGTTGCAAACGTAACCAATGGATTCAAAAAAATTGGACGTTTCTACACCGGACTCCCGTAAGTTCTCACAGATTCAACTGGAAGGCTAAGAACCATGGAGAGTAACACTTCCCCCTTTTCATTTCTAATCTTTAACTTTATGCAGTATAGATTTTCTGACTTCTTTTCATAACATGTAGGCCTTCCGAAGGGGTTTTCTGTTTGTCCCACAGTCGAGGTTTCTCTTGATTCGAAGGTGGCTCAGCCACAAATTCTAAAATTCCTTGACCTTTGTTGTTTTGTTGTTTTATTATTAATAAAAAATTACTAGGCACGCCTAGTAGTATAATTTGCTTTTTAAAAAAAATCCCTTGACCAGAAGAGGCCCGTTATGCCGCTCTTTCTTTTGGTGAAGGTACATCTTCCTTGAGTCCCCCGCCCAAGAAAAAACCAAAAAAGAAGACTCTCCCTAAGGCTAAGACTTAGGAGAAGCTTTCTATCATAGAAGAAATCCCGATAGGACTGGCCACACTGGTCCTTGACAAAGAGGAAACCTAGAAGGATGATGAAATTGGTTTTCATCAAAGAAAAATCAAACGAAGAACTTCCCCAACTCAGCCGGATAATATTTGAGGACTCTTTACATAGTTAAACATGGTTGAAAATGTGAGTCCCACTTCCGAGCTCTATTTGTTTTCTACGTTCATATGGGTTCCACTTCTAATTCTCCTCCACCTTCTACTTCAACACCAGCTATTGCATCACCATCCCCTATCTTGCCACCGACCCCAATTGTACAAGTGGAAGATGTACGTTCTCCTCGATCACCTGATCAAGGGAACATAGAAAATGCTTTCCTGGCACCATCCAAAACCCTAAAGGTAAATACAGTGTTACCTTTTATTTTCGAATGATTGCCACTTCCTTTCCAAGCTTGTAGGAGTTTCCAGCTACTTGAAGCCTTTTGCTTCGAACAATGACCGGAGAAAGATGGATGCTCTTTCTGCGGAATGTTTCATTAATAACAACATGCACTTTGCTACTCAGTTATCATCTTGTTCTTATCTTTTCCTTTTTCACTTGCTAACTATTATCTTAAACAACTTTAATCTGTGACTTTACAGATCATATCCAAAGAAATGCTTGCTATCGAGCGAGATCAAATTGCTGCTGAACGGGGCTAATTTGCCAAGTGACTCCCAACTTTACAGGAAATGCTTGCTCAGATGGGTGAACTTGAAGACCGGTTAGAGCAAACGGAGCAATAAAAAAGGGGTCACATCCAAGAAGCCACTCAGCTACATACAGAGCTTGCTGAGTTGAAGGTCAAGTGGGCTGAGATGCAGGATGTTTGGATTGTGGCAGTTGAACGTGAGTCTACTTTCATGGAACAAATCAACAACCTGGAAGCAAACTCGCGTTCCAAAACTGAGGAAGTTGCTGCAACTGAGGAGAATAGGGCAAGAATGGAGGAAAGGCTAAGAAGGGTCATAGAGCAAAATCGCGAACACGCAAAGAGAAACACCGACCTTTGTTATTCCTATGACATCTTGAGGGTTGAAAATGATCGACTGCAGTTCAAAATTCAAAGGATCCAAACCAAACTCCGAGATGAAGAGGATTCTTTTCTAATTGAGAAAACTCATGAATTTTATCACATGAGGACAAAAATATTGGAGGATGTCAAAGAAGGCATTGCAAACATAGACGATTGTATTGCTGAAGCTATCAATTTGGAGACAACCGTCTTCGGGAATATTTCTGTCAGGCCCACTACTTCAAGCTCCTCAAGTACTTGATCTGAATCCATGAAAATAGAGGAGGAGGTCGATGAAGAAGAAAATGATAAGGATAAAGATGCTGAACCAAATGCTACGCAGCCTATACCTTTTAACGATGCAAAAAAAACTTCTCGTCCTCAAGACTCTGCTAATAAAACCAAATAGTGTATTTTTTTTAATTATGCCAAAAATTTTATTGAGTTAGGAATTTTGAAATAAAAGATATGTTTTTCTTAACTTCTTATGAAAAAGATATCTTTTTATTTTTTCATTGATAAAATTTGGGAATTTTTACATCCGATAACTTTAATACTTGGCATTTATACTTCTAGATTTTACCCTTTTGTCGTGAGGCTTTCATAAGTGAGGGCCCTTATGTTTACGGTGCTCTTTAAGAGGACGTCTCTTGTTCATTCTGGCACTAGCATTTGATGTTTAAGTAACATTCAAATGAAAAATACAATGTAGCATCATTTAGACAATATATAAGATAAAACAAAAGGACTTTAATTTATTCCTTGTATTTTTAAAAGTACATTTACATGAGCAAGAACTTTTACATTCGCTTAAGTAGATAAAGCTGCTAATACATGTGGCTAACTTGTACTACTTATTTGCACGAGACTAATCATTCAGTCCTTTGTCTTGACTCGAGGTATTTCAGAACAACTAAGCTTTTATATTTTTAAGTTAAAGATAAAGCTACCATTCTACAATCCCCAGTTTTATTGACACTTTTAGTGCATTGATATACAATGGTTCCCTCAGTATTCGGATGCAAAGTATGAGAATTTGAACACTGAAGTTCTTGTCCTTCTTCGGAGAATGCTTTATGCTGCTGCCTTATTAAAAATCTTGCAAGGAAAATGCAATTGAGACTAAAATTGGACGAAGGAAAAAAGAGTGCAGCACACACTTTCAGCATCATCAAAGATCTTCAACAACAATATCTTTTGAGGTGAATCACATTTTAATTATTTGGAAATTTTGCTCCCTCTTGATTTTCCTGTTAATATGACCATTTTCCAGTTATACTAAAATTCGGTAAGGTCCTTTCTAGGTTGGTCCCAAATTTTCAGCATAGACTTCCTGGGTATTATGAGTTACCTTCAATAAAACTAAATCTCCAACTTTGAAATATTGAAGATTTGCCCTGCATTTTTATAATATTGGTCCATCCTTTGATTTTGTTCCACCACCCTCACATATGCAAAATTTTGATGCTCCTCAAGCAGAATCCAGATTAATCAACATTGCTCCATCGTTCTCTTGCTCGTTTGCTCGGGAATACCTTATGGTCGATTCTCAGCTTATGCACTGTGCACAAGAGAAAAATGTGTTTCTTCTGTGGTCAACTTTGTTGTTGTTTGATATGCCCAAAATACTCCCGACATCTTTTCTGGTCATCTATATTTAGCATCGTCTAGTTTCTTTTTGTGGTTGTGAATGATTACCTTGTTGGTTGATTTCTCTTGAACGTTAGTGCTTGGTTAATATAGGGAAGATGTGATCCTTTTGATCTTCAATCCTTTTAGGAATTTTGTAATACTAGAACCTATATGTTGTGGCTAATTGTCCTAGGCATTTTCTTTTGGTACTCCAAATCGGTAAATAATATGATCTCAAATGAAATCAATCACTTCTCGCTCTCCAATCTTCTTGAAAGCACCTTCTTTAACCCACTTAGTGAAATAACCAGTTAAAACTAAAAAGAATGTTACCTGCCCGGGCCTTTAAGGTAAAGGACCGACTATATCCATCCCTCACTTTATAAATGGCCATGGTGTCACCATTAAATGCAAAAGTTCTGCTGGTTAATGCACTAATGAGCACGAAGTTGACATTTATCACATATTTGAACGTTTGCATCCTGTTCCATCCGGGGCCAACAGTAACTGTACCTTATTAATTGGAGCACTAGTTAATCCGCACGAGAGTGATTTCAACAAACCCTTTCATGAACTTCTCTCATGACATAATCAGCATTTGATGTTCCTAAACATCGAGCTAGTGGTCCTTGGAAAGACCTTCGGTATAACTCTCCATTAACGAGATAATACTGTGATGACCCAAAAGAAAGTAATTTTGTATTTCAAAGCCTTAAAAATCTCTTTTTGTCTCACCTCAATTTGCGTGCGTAGTTCGAGCGCGTTTCCATCAAGCTTTTATGTGAAAACTAAGTAAAATAAGGAAATTGGCTTTTAAAATTTGTTAAAGTTGACTTTGGTCAACATTCTTGGTAAACGGACCCATACCCATGATCCGACGGTCTTGTGAGGTCTGTAGTAAAAGATAGGATCTAGGCGTATGCCCAGAATCAAATTCTGAGGTCCCAAGCCCGAAAAATGAATTTATAAAGAAAATCATTTTTTGGAGAATATAAAGGCTTTTAGAAGTGAATTGATGTAATTTCTTGATGGTACGGGCCCGTATCTTGGTTTGGGAGCTCGGTAAAAGTTTAAAATAATAATTAAGTTGAATCTATAAAATTTGGTAAATATCGGATCTGGTTTGGTATAAAACGGACCTATAGTTGAGAAAATAGTAATTTTGATGTTCTTGAGTGATTTCATGAATTTGGGGTAGTTGTTCATGTTATTTTGATGATTTGATTGCACGAGCAAGTCCGTATGATATTTTTGGACTTGTGTGCATATTTGGTTAGGAGCCCCGAGGGCTCGGTGAGTTTTGGATAGGCTACAGAGTGAAATAGACTTGGGAAGTTTCAGATTTTCAGCTGGTATGTGTTGCAGGCTCTGATCTCGCAATTTCGAGGTCAGATGTTGCAATTGCGAGCCTATCAGGCTTGAGAATTGCGAGGACTTCATCGCAATTGGGAGGAAGTCTAGTAAGCCTATGATTGCAATTACCATCTTGCCCTTCGCAATTGTGAAGCCATCAAGGGAAAGCCAGTCATCGCAATTGCGACAACTTGTTCGCAATTGCGAGGGAAACATACAATGCCCAGGTACGGAAATGCGAGGTGAAGCTCCTGTCACAATTGCGACATCTATGACCAGTTAATTAGGATTTAGACGAAGTTTTCTTCATTTTTCAAACTCTCTCAAACTCTAAGCTCTCTTGGGCAATTTTCTAAAGAAAAGTTCTTCTCCAAATCAATTGCAAGTCATTTCTAACTCATTTTCTTCAATGTATAACATGTTTTCACATGATTTCAATTCAAATTGGGTGTTCTTGGGTAGAACTTAGGATTTTCAAATTTTGGGGATTTGGACCTCGATTTGAGATTCGATTTAAAAAAATTATATATTTGAGTTTGTGGAGGAATGGGTGATTGGGTTTTGGTTTGAACCTCGGGTTTTGACCATGTGGGACCGGGGTCGATTTTTGACGTTTTGGGAAAATCATCAGAAAAACCTAGTTTCATGCATTATAATTGATTCATTTAGCATTTATTAATATCATTAAGTAAATTGTGGCTAGATACAAGCGAATTGGAAGTGGAATCGAGGGGTAAAGTAGTAGTTGAGGCTTGAATTGTGTTCGTGGCATTGATAAAAGTGTTTGTTCTAACCTTAGCTTGAGGGAATATGAGTTTGGTCTTATTTGCTATGTGTTAATTGTTGAGTACGGCGTATAGGTGCAGTGACGAGTATTTATATGTTGGTGTCAATCATGACCGTGAGTCTTATACTATGATTGATGTGACTCTGTTTTGTATTGTCTATACCTTATATGATGATTTCCAATGTTGAACAAGGCTTATAAAAGTATTCTTGGTAATTGAACATTATAGAGCATTGGCTCAAGTTGAGATTTGTGTTGAGAAGAGATTGAAGAAATGAGAAGAGGTTTATGATATTATTTCCCTTGCCGGGATATTATTGTTATTGATATTGATTCCCTTGCTGGGATATTACTGCTTCTGATATTTTTTCCCTTGGCGGCATATTATTGTTAAACTATTGTTCCCTTGCCGGGATTCTATTATGATATGGTTTATTCCCTTGCCCAAATTGCTTTGTGATTGTTTTTGGGTGAGGAAGAGTGTAAAGCACGAAGGCTGATACCGTGCGTGAGTTTGAGAGTGTTAATGCACGAATGGTGATCTCGTGCCGATATATAAGGTAAAAGCATGAATGATGATGTTGTACTGCATGATGTACAATGTTGTGCCATGATATGAGTGATAATGCATGAAGGATAATTCCGTGCCATGATTATGCGAGGTAAAATCATGAAGGGTGATGCCGTGCCGATTATATTAATTCTTATGGTGAGAACGAGAGTAAAAACATGAAGGGTGATACCGTGCACTTGTATTGTTCTCCTTATTCTTGCTTATAGTTGAATTTGGGTGTACTTTATGCTTCTTTACTGAAATTTTGTTGTACTTGTTATCCCCCACAGCATGTTACCCCTTCCCAACTTTAACTGATAGTTTTGTTGTTATTACTTATTGTATACGATATAACTGCACAAGTTTATTTGGTAGTCTTGTCCTAGCCTCGTCACTAATTCGCTGAGGTTAGGCTCGACACTAACCAGCACATGGGGTTGATTGTACTGATATTACACTCTGTTCATCAGTACTGGAGCATACGGACCTTAGCTAGAGGTTGCCGCCTTCAGTTCATCGGAGACCCGAGGTAGTCCTGCAGGCATCCGCAGGCCTTGACGTCCCCTTCTATCATTTCCTTTCTGTTTTTACTTATTCAGAGACAGACTCGTGTATTTCTATTTAGACCTTATTTGTAGTATTCGTAGATGGTCCGTGATGTGGTGACACCAAATTCTTGGTAGAGCTGCATCTAGAATTCCGCAATTTGTATTAAGTTAAATTATTAGATTTCGTCTTCTGTATTGCTTTTAATATTATTATTTCACTGGCATTTAATTTTTAACTCGTAACTGCTTATGGATAATGTAAAAAGATAATAATATGTGAATGCGTCGGCTTGCCTATCATCAACGGGTAGGCGCCGTCACGACTCCTAAGGGTGGAAAATCCGGGTCGTGACAAGTTGGTATCAGAGCTCTAGGTTGCTTAGGTCTCACAATTCACATACAAGCTTAGTAGAGTCTAAGGGATCGGTACAGAGACGTCTATATTTATCCCTCAGAGGCTACAGAGTTAGGAAAAACTTCACATCAATTCTTTCCTGTCGTGCGACTTGATTTCTCAATGCTAATTGAACTTTCACTCTGTTCTTTCATAGATGGTGAGAACATGTGCCGCTTCATCGGCTGACCAGCATCCCGAGCCCCCAGTAGCAGCTCCTGCAAAGGGCAGGGGCCAAGGTCGTGCTAGGGCCTGAGGCAGAGGCAAGGCTCATCCTACAGCTCGAGCAGCAGCACCAGTGACGGAGCCTCAGGTTGAGTTTGACAATGAGGTTCAAGTCCAGACAGTTCTAGCAGGACTAGCTCAGGTCCCAGAGGGGTTCATCACCACCCTGGTACTTCAAGATGCTCTGGTCCATCTAGTGGGCCTGATGGAGAGTGTCGCCCAAGCAGGTTTGCTTCATGTAGCACCAATCGTATCTCAGGATGGAGGAGGACCCCAGACTCCTGCTACTCGCATTTCGGAGTAGATGGCTCCCCAGTTTTAGACTCCAGCAACTCAGCCAATTCCTAGCACTAAGGTCTTCAACCTTTTGAATTATTTGAAATATCCCTAGCTATTTCAAAACCCGGTGTGGGGCATAAGGCTGGATAGTTCTGACACCTATCAGGAGGAAGTGCGGCCCGGTAGCTGGCATGTATATGATTTCATTTATAGGAAGCCACCCGAATGTCCATTCTATTAGATCTGCAGTGATGGAATGGAGATTTGATATCCATTCTGTGACCCCTTCTAGCACGCTAAACCCATCAACCCTTGTATAAAACTCCTCCATGCAGCTTTTTTCTGTCGACCCATAGATCATATATTGAGGATGATGACATAGATGTTCAATCATTCACATTTGGAGCAACAAGTTGCACCCTTCAAAAAAGTCTCCTCCGGCTTTGTAGGCTGTGAGAGCGTGGAAGATTTCAAACGCTATCATGGGTGCAAGGGTGCTTTTGTCCTGAGTAAGCAAAGTGCTGACGACCCCAATTATCCATATATCGACATTCCCATCTTTCCCAAGAAACACTAGAAGACCGAAGAATACCACCATAAAAGCAAAGCACCCGTGTTCTTCCCATTTGAGGTAATTCCCTTTGCTGCAAATCTTGTTTTCTGGATTGTTAAACCCCCTATGTGTCTGTATCGCCGATATATAAACTGTGGAGTGGAAAAACCAGCTGCCAAACATGGGTTATGGACCCCCTACTTATTTTTAAGGAATCTAGGAACTTGTGCACAGCAACGACTCTTGAAGCTATCAAATACTTATGTCTTAGAGGATCCTCAGTGCTCCCAATATATCCGGCTGTTTTTTCCAAAGTTGGTATGAGTTCAAAATCTGAGAAATGAAACACGTTGTGTGCCGGGTCCCAGAATGTGACCAACGCCATTATGATGTCTCCTCTAGGTCTGATCTTCAATAACCCGGTGAGACATACCAAGTAGAGATTGACCCTGTCTTGCCCTGATTTACCCAGATCTTCCCACCGCATATACTACTCCAAAGGATCTTGTTCATAACTGTTAGTGGCAAATTCTGACTCGTGCTCATTCTGCACATTTATTAGGGTGATAACTCATTTGACTTAAGGAAAAAAAGTTAACACTATTTTTTTTTCTTTTCAAATTTTCATTTCAAAATAAAACCCGACTGTGCAAATAGGGCCTTTCAAAATTTCGGGGAAAAGATTTTAAGGCTGTGCTTGCTAACCATTCAAAATTGAAAAAGAGACCAAAGGCGGTTGTCCTTAGAAAAACAGCCTTCCGGCATCACATTTTATTATTTCATTTCCCTTCTTGTTGCTAATCTATACGTAGGCAGCCAGCTGAGGCATTCAGCCGCTCGAGGATCCGCTGCCACCGTGGGCTCGTCGGACATTCTTTCGCAACCGAGTTTTTAACAAGAAGAAGATTCTACCGTGAAGATTATTACCAGGACTACACATCCCCGGGGAGAGGACCCGACGAGATCGTTATCTTCTCTCTCCTAAAAATTTCCAATATGGAATCATACAAGCACATCGGACAATCAGACTCACAACAACAGGACAACATGTATTTACAACTTATATTCTCGTCAAAGCAATAAAGAATATTTTTTGAACATTCCACGCCTTGAAGAAGAGTATTTTGGCTTATCCACAGCAAAAAACCTCTCCACCAGATGTATTACGAGATACCCAGAGACTTAAAAAATCCGGTATCCATATGACCCTAGGGTCGAAATGTCGGGCTCACCAAGTCCTCGTGGTGCAACTCCGAGCTCACGAGAAGCAGTCTTGAGGCTTAAACAACTCAATGACTCGGAGACTGCCACTAATCTCCACGCACTAGAAAATACAAAATTGTAAGACCTTAACGGGCAGCCTCGGCAAAACTAGATCTATTCTCCATACACTGTAAGACCTCAAAGGGAAAGGCAAACTGTCAGACCTCAATAGGCATGTAAAGTCCTGCAGTTTAGGCTATACGTCACATTTGTAAGAATACCTAAAGGGCATACACTCGATGTAGACACCTAAAATTGCTTCTCAGGATCAAAAATGGCCCTGGCCAAATGCACATGACTTCGGTCAAAATGGCTGCTTCAGCCTATAAAACACGACTCGGGGATGATCGACTGTTGCTAAAAAATCCTCCGAATGTACTTCGGAAAGAACCGGTTAAAAATAGGCTTCCCTTAACAGGAAAAAAATGAGTCCCGACCACGTCAGCTCCAAAATCGCAAAAACGTCGATCTACTCGACCTACGAGCTATGAACCTTCCAAGGTGCTCGAAACATCACCGACTACGACTTGAAATCGAGGTTCTTTTAGAATCGACGATGGGTCAGGCAAAATAATCAATAAGACCTTAACACGAGGAAACAAAGCCTACAAAAATCCTCCAGGCCTCACATCAAACAGCGTAAGTGCCATTGTCGCCGGCTAAGCAATCCTTCGGGCCTCACATCAAACAACGTAAGTACCATTGTCATCGGCTTAAAAAATTGACAACTTGAGGATTAAAGTGAGCTCGAATCGTAATCTGATTCGGAGACCGGATCCAAAATAGTTAAAACCCAAGCAAAGCCTTCGGCCCTCACAGCAAAGGTGCCCTCGACTGAACAACGTAAGTGTCAATGTCACCGGCTAAGCAAAGCCTCCGTGCCTCATATCTAAAGGTCTCAATGACCAAGCAATGGAAAGGCTACCATTGCTGGCTGAAAGCTCAAATGAGGTTTAAGGGTCGATTACAGCTCAGGCAGCAATATGACTCGGAGACTGGACCCAAAAATCATAACATTCCCAAAGAGCATAACATCGATGCCATTTTCTCCAATTGGAACCTCTGGAAAGATTAAAGGGTCAATTACAGCTCGAATCGCAACACGACTCGGAGATTGGACCTAGAAAACTGCCAAACGCCTAAGGCGAGAAAATGAAAACCATTATCGCTAGCCCGAACGGGCTCGAGGGTAAGTTAAGCTCGAGTCGGATCCTGGCTCGGAGACTGAACCCGAAGACAATCAAAAAAATGCAACCCTAAAGGTACTCTAGGTATGAATCGATCATGTAAAAAAATTCCAGCAACCAGAAGTCTAAAAATTACAAGTTGCAAGGTCTCCCCCTCATTATTACATGTCAATATAAGACACAATCTCAGCTTGCATCGTATGTTGAGATATATATGTATATGTACAAATCAAAGAAAGCAGGGAATGCTCGTTCCCCCTTTATTTCCTTTTTTTTCCAGCTACGGCCCATCGACATCCTCCTCATAATCAAATATCAAAAACTTGGCATCAAACTTCGCTCCCTTGGCGTGTTTGATCTCCCCCAAGAGATCAAAACCTCTGGCAAGAATCTCTTCGAGGGTATCCTTCCGGGATCTGCATTTCTCATACTCCCTGCTATTACCTTCACGATCAATGGCCTTCTTCAGCTCGGCCCTAACAGCAGCGATGTTCTTTGAATAGGCCGCCATCTTTTCCTCCGTCCAGGTGCTATTTATTATGACCTCGACTCGGATATTCTCCACCTCGGCTTTCGCTCTCAATAGCTCGGATGAGAGCCTCGTGATCATCTTTGCCTGAGTGGAGTCATTCACACGAGCAGCATGAAGTTGCACATCAAAAGTAGATGTCGCAACCTGATCTCTCTCTTTGGCCTCCGAATAAGCATCGACGCTCACCCGCAGCTCGACAAATTCATGATTGGCAGCACCAACCTCGCGCTAGAGTTGTTCCATCTCGTCTGCCTTGCCTTTCAACTAGAACGACAGTGCTTCAAAGGCTGGCAAAGATAGAAAGAGGGATGGGAAGGAAATACGAGCCATAACGGAAGGCGGAATACTTGTTTCTCCAAGAGGGCCTCCCGACCACAGCTTTGATTATCCCCTCACCGTAAAGAAACGAACTCATTTTCTTGTGTCGTGCATAGAAGCTGAAGGGACTTTCCCCTTTCCCGATCTTCCTTTAACTGGGTCTCGCAATGAAGCAGCTCAATTTTGAGCCTGTCAAAACCCTGAAAGAGAGAAGCTAAGCTTATAAAGAAAAAAGAAGAAGGTACCGGGTCAGAACATCTTTAACACGGTCGAAAGCTCACCGCAAAGCCAAAATGATGAGCCTCATCGAGGTTCGTAGCTATGTCCAATAAAGTTTCAGTCCTAGAAGCTGGCCGACTAATCAAGTCATCTCCTCTCAGCTGCTGTGGAGAAGGTGCATTACCACAATCCTTCTCACATCGCGGAACATCTTTCCTTTTGCTAGCACTCTTCGATTCTTCAACTGGAGGTCTCGCCTCGAATGAACTCTCAGAACCTACAGTAATGGAACCAAGCGGGTCAGCAAAGAGGAGGCCTCGCCTGAAAAGAAAAGAGAAGGGTGGGAAAAGAACACCAAGCACCTACCAGAGTAATTTACCTCCCACCTCCCTTTGGACAGATCTCGCCACCGGCGCCTATCATGAGTCCATCCTGATGCCAGCTTATGAGTATATTCAGCTAAGTCCGAAACCTCATCAGGCAACTAATGAGTTGCTATAAGCAAAAGACGGGAAGAAATCACTTTGAGTTCGACCTCGTATGAAGAAAATATAAAAAATAGCCCGAACAAAGTGCTTACGTGTGGAGCTCCATTTCTTAGAGAACGGTAGGAATTCCCTAGTGATGATGTCAGTTGTTGGAACCCGAACAAATTGGCTCATCCATTCATGGTTTTAATCCTCTTGATCGCCAATCATAGGAGCTCGAATACACCTACGCTGAAGGGAAACCAGGCCTCGAAAGCGTAATGGCCAGTACAACCTTATGAGGTGACCAAGGGTGAAACCTATCCTAGCCTTGTCGGCAGAGTATCTTATCGACCATACTATGCTCTAGAAGAAGGGATGAACACGCACAAGCATCACTTGATACCTCCGACAAAAATCAAGCACAACCCGGTCTAGGGAACCTGGCACGAGAACACCGGTAGATATACTCAAGAAACCTTCAACATATGTCGTGATGTTCTCCTCGGGGGAAGGGGATTGCAGAACCATACCTTCCCCCGATCAACATTTTCTCCTGATCGCCCCGTGGTCCTTCTCTACCACCGAAGAGGTAATTCTCGACACATGCCCCCGGTGTCCCTGAATATTAGGAGGTTTCCCGGTGTAACAACGCTCCTCAAGGCAGTGTACTTCGAACACCGCTCCCCTAACGTCGGAGGGGGGCCACTATCGCCAACCGAAGACGGAATACAGGAAGTAGTCTCCTTTGTCCGAGCATCAGACGTCGAAGCGGCAGCCATGGCCAAGACAGAATAGTGGGAAAAAGAGGAGTGTCCAGGCAGAAATCACTTGAAGTAGAGAAGTGAAGAAGCGTGTGGAGGGCACCTGAATCTACAGAAGAGATGGGCTTATCAAAGAAAGAAACAGCAGAATCATCGCTTGAAGGAGGGATAGACAAATATCTAGGAGCCAAAAAAACCAACCAATTTCGTAGACAGGCCAATTAATTTTGGCCGCGTTAACGTCACCTTCCGCGTGGGGAACGCAATGGAAGAATTACTCCAAGCTCCCATGTTATTTGTGAAAGTAGGGGGAAGACCTCGAGGAATCCTCAACGTCTATCCGCATAAGCTATCAGCTCAACATCGGCTACAAAATATAAAAAGGCTTCGAAGGTCCAATAATCGGTACCCTGAAGCAAGAAGAACTACCAGAATAAAGGCTACCTTCATATATGAACAAACCGGTCATACATATTTGCAGTATGGTTTTTCGAAAAGGAGAACATATGAAACAAAAAAGAAATAAGAAGGGGCATACAAAAAAGAGAAGGGAAGGCTCGGAGACTACTCCTCGCTGCTATACTCTTCGCCCTCGTCGAGAACAATTAAGTGCTCCAGTGCCTCCTCTGTCACACGGGCCTCGTTCAGGTTAGCAGATAAGTCGAAACCCCGGGCCTTAAGTTCTTCCAGGACCTCCCTCCTCCATTTCGCCTTGGCATGATCAACAGCACGGGCCAGTTTCTGCCCGACCGCTAAGGATATGTCAAGAGCCATCACATACGTCATGGCCGCGTCCACCTTGTAAGCAGCAGCGTCTCATTCCACATCGAGCTTAGCCTCGGCCAAAGCAACGATCTCCTTGAGGGCATCTGAAAGAAGGCTTAATGATGTCTCCAACTCCTAGGTTGCATTCTTATTCCACTCCCTCAGCCCGGAGACATCCGCTTCCAACTCGGCGATCCTCGAGTTTCCTTGGTCAACCTTCGTTACGAAGAAGGACGGCAAATATGTGAACATAAAACACATATATAGATACCAAGAGGAAGAGAAGATATAAAAGATAAAAGAAGAACACCTGTGCAGTAAGAGCAGTATTCTCCCGAAGTGTCATCTAGCGGCTCGAAGTTCCTTCAACTCATCATTCCCTGATGCCTCGAGACTCTGATTCTTATAGTTTAAAGCCATGGCATCATGCTCATTCTCATGGCGTGCAAGTTCCCCATTGATCAGAGAGATGACGCGCTTGTATATCTTTTTTCTATACGGTATGATAAAGAAATTAAAAAAAACAATGAATAACACCCAAGGGTGAAGAGAAACACTCAAAGAAAAATTGTCACCTGCCGCAGGGGTTTCTTTGCTGCATTGACGGTGTCAAATATGTCAAGTTCCACTCCGTTAGGTATGCCATCGAGGATGTTGGCAATAAAGCCTTCCCCTCTGAAGGAAATGATGGCTGTGGCACCAACTATCCTCCCGGCATCTCTCAACTCTCTCAACGAGACTGAACATATTCGGATGAAGTCATTCGGGTCATCGGCTCCGTTGAATAGCAGCCCATGCCCTGGGAAGGATCCAAACTCCGTCCCATTCGAACCCGTAGCCCTGCTGGCAGAAGTTATGTCGAATCTTGCCGAGTGTCTTGAAACCGCATCGGCATCCTCATCAACAACCTCCGACTCCTTAGTGTTGCCAGCACGCCATCCCAGACTCAGCAGCTCCCAACGGGGGAACCTGTGAACCCCTCTCGCTGGTCCTCGACCTCCTCCTCAGTAGACTGCCATCATCATCATCTTCCCTGCCTATACCAGGATCCGGGTCAGAGCTCGGGAAAACAGCCTCGTCGGGTCGGGCAGCATCCACTCTTAGTTTCCTTTTCTTGCTTGTGCTGAGCCCCAAGGCCTCTTTTTTACCACCAGGGGGTGGCCTCATCAACATATGTTCTCCAAGGCCTGCATCAACAATATAATTAGAGCTCAAGGGGAATACAAAATATGAGAGACATGCAGAAAGGAAACCTTGCCATGGTTTTTGACCACTTAGCGCTTATCAACCATGATGGCCCAGGATCAGAGATGATACGGGAACCTCCTATCCAAGCGCTCGACCCACCTCGCCTATTATGGAACCTCCTCGGGATGCCCAGGAGAAGCTAGAGAAAGTTCCCAAGAGGTTATAACGACGCTCGAAAGAAAAGTTGAGAAACGATTAAAGGGAAGATATACTTACGCTGAAAGTTCCGCCGTTCGGGAAAGGGCATCCATTGGACCGGGATATTGTCTGAGGTGCGCACTCAAACAAACCTGCTCATCCACCCCCGGCCCTTCCCTTCATTATGTCATGATACAATTTAGGATCGTGACCGGAGCTTAGGAGCAACTACTCCCAAGTAAGCCTTATTGGTATTTTACAAAGAATCGAACATCGTTTCCCCTATTTTTGAAATATCCCAAAACTTTTCCTGTCTCAAATCAAAAACCAAATATCCTAATATCATACCAAATAATCAACAACTTATCAATCAACCAAAACGAGTCTCCACCATTACTAATCAACCTACTAACAACCAGAAATACTAATTTATCTCCAACTTTGATAATAAAGAACGATACTCGGCATAAGACTATAATAAATTAATAATACTCATGACACTAAAATAATGACTATGGAGAGACTCCAATGATTCAAAGAAAAGACCATAACCATAAATAAAATCTTCGCCCACGCGAACAAGTGCGAAACGCACCAAGAACTATTAACATGTGCACTCTAATTAACAAAATCTTTGCCTGCGTCAACTGTTGTCTCTGCAAAAAAAAATTAGCGGTGAATGAGTCGCTAACTCAGTAAGTAGTAACACTTAACCACAACCTTTTTTATTGGGGACAAGTTAGAAAACATGTTAGTATCTCAAACAAATAACATCAAAATGCCCTTTCAGAAACAATAAATAATTTTTAGTCTCATCATGCTTTTCTTGTGGTATAATACAATTAACAGTTCAGTAATAAGCTCGATAACCACTGTATCATATCAATATTCACATTTGGGAGGTTTTAATGAACAGATCATGTAATCGGTATAAATGTGGACTCCTTTGCAAGAAGTCATATATAACGGTAGTCCCTACTCGAGGGAAGTCGGTAACGGTATGCTAAATCTACCTTCCCACTAGCAAGGGCTATAACGGTAATCTGTAATTATAAGGTGCACCAGGTCTAACAAACCCGCCGTTAGCTACGGGATCCTTCAATGTCTACTCCCATTTAAACTTGTCACTCTAATTCGTATATACTCGTAGAAAATATTTTAAAATAATATACGGCATTTCGGTTCTTATCAAATCATATAATTTCTTTTCGATAACAGTAAATTCAAGAAGTGGTAAAATAGATCTAGTGACAAAAAAAGTATTTAGAACGACGGTATTTATCTCAGATAACTATTTCGGTATCATATCGAGTAAAAGATTTGTCCCACATGCAACTTAAATAATCGGTAACATATTCATATTAAAAATCATATGTAAATCATGCAAGTTATGAAAATACAAATTGCGATAAGATTATTACTCACAGTACTCTTGTGAAATACCAAACTCGTCACCTCGAGCGAGCCTTACAACTTTCTTCAATCAATTTATAACCACATCAACATCGATCCCTTGTTAAATTTATTGTTTAGGCTAATTTATGGCTAATTTAGAATACCCAACCCTCGAGGTTTCATGTTTGACTCTTAATTTTCCCAGAATAAATCTTATTGGTATTTAATTTCTTATACCTTCTGAAACCATTCAAATATATAAACCGAGATAAAAAGAATTACCAGAAGAAAAGAACCCAGATGAGAAATTTGAGTATTACCCGTAAAAACTAGTGCATATTTAAGATTCTCAAGGTTTGGTTCCAGCCATTTTCTTCTTCTCCTCCTCCTTTTGAAATCCCTTTTGTACGTTCTCTAAAGCTGACCCGTTTTCATTCTTTCATTTTTAAAGGTTCTGTTGTATTTGCCTTTCTTTACCCTTTCTTTCTTTTTTTTTTTCCATTAATGTACAATGGGCTTTTGCCTATTTAATTAGCTAGGTTTTTTTGTTTTTAGTTTAAGCAATAGTAAATGACAAAAAATACCCAACTTGAATATGAAGTATTACATTCTCCCCACCTTATAAAATTTGGTCCCTGAATTTTAACTCAAGTACGTACCTATGGACTGAAACAAATGGGGGTACTTGATTTGCATAGTATCTTCTATTTCTCAAGTAGCTTCTTCAACTGCGTGATTTCACCATAAGACTTTTATGAACTCAATTTCTTTTGATCGTAGCTTTCTAACTTGCCTATCAACAATAGCCATCGACTCCTTCTCGTAGGACAACTTCTCATCAAGCAGTATAGTAAGTGCTTCAATCACCCAAGATGAGTCTGATCTACATTTTCTTAGCATTCAGACATGAAACATTAGGCAAATAAAGGACAACTCAGGAGGAATTGCCAAACGATAAGCCATCGCTCCTACTCGACCTAGTATCGCATACGGTCCTATAAACCTGGGGCTCAACTTTCCTCTTTTCCCAAACCACATTACACCTTTCATAGGGGAGACTCGTAGGAACACATTATCTCCAATTGTGAATACTAAATCTCTTCTTCTCTTATCAACATAAGACTTTTGTCTGCTTTGAGGTGCAAGCAATCTCTATCTAATCAACTGGACCTTGTCCATAGCTTCTTGTACTACGTCGAGTCCCAATAACTTAGTCTCACCAAGTTTAAATCATCCGATAGGAGAATGATATCTTCTACCATACAATGCTTCGTACGGTGCCATTTGAATACTGGACTGGAAGCTATTGTTGTAAGAAAATTTAGCTAACAGTAGATAAGTGTCACAACTACCTCCAAATTCAAGAATGCAAGCTCTCAACATATCTTCCAAGATATGAATAATACGTTCAGACTGCACGTCTGTCGGTGGATGAAATGTAGTACTAAGATCTACTCGTGTACCTAATGCTTCTTGAATAGATTTCCAAAAGTGTGAAGTGAACTGTGATCCTCTATAAAAGATGATGGATACTAGAACTCCGTGAAGTCAGACAATTTTGTTCATAAATATCTGTGCATACCTGACTCCACCATATGTAGTCTTCACCGGCAAAAAGTGTGCTGATTTCGTCAGTCAATCTTCAATCACACATACCAAGTCATAACCTCTAAGGGTTTGTGGTAGCCCAATGACAAAATCCATAGTAATTCTTTACCATTTCCACTCTAGAATCTCAATTTGTTATAGTAGTCCCGGGGGTCGCTGATGCTCAGCCTTGACCTGCTGACAAGTCAAGCAACTAGAAACAAATTTAGCAACATCTTTCTTCATACCTTCCCACTAATAAAATTGCTTTAGGTCATGGTACATTTTTGTAGATCCAAGATGTATAGTGTATTTAGTGTTGTGAGCTTCTTTAAGAATAGCATGTCTCAACCTATCTACGTCTTCTACACATAGCGTGTCACCCATTCGAAGAACATCATCACTTTCAACAATCATATCCTTGCTTTTACCATCTAAGGCCTCATCTTTGTATTTGCATAATCGTTTATCCTCATATTGGGTAGCCTTAATGCGCTGAACTAACGAAGACTTACCCTGAGCACAAGCCAACAATGCCTCTGAATTTCTAACACTAAATCTGATACTTGTATCTTATAGTCTCTGAATATCTCTAGCCAAAAGTCTCTTTGTAGGGGCTATATGTGCAAAACTCCCTAAAAATTTTCTACTCAATGCATCAACCACTGTTGATACCCAATTTTTCCCTATCTATTTTTTATTCTCAAAGTACTCAAAAAATAGTATATGCATTCATATATACGTATGCGCAAGAATTTTGACATTTTTTTTCTAATTTTTTAAAGCTTTTAAAAATCATTTTTATTATTTGTTTTAATAGTACAAAATCCAATAATTATTTCCAAAGCTATCATTTGTTGAGTAATTTATTTCCATCCTCATATTTACATCACAATATAGTTAAGGTAATTTTTGCATATTTCTTATAAATCTATTTGCTTTAAGCTAAAATTGCATAGAATTGCAATTATGGCCTATATTGCGATTAATGGCATCTTACAATTATAAAATTGCTCCCAGTATTTTTTGATTAACATTTATATATTACTAATCAATTCAGTGCTTTTAATTTATTTTTAAAATTACTTTTACTATTTTAATTAAATTAAAAGGGAAAATTGGCTATTTAACGTATAGCCCATTTGCATTTCAATTATAGCCATATTAAAGCCCCCAATTGACCCAATATTGACCAGCCTAATTCCTAAAAAACAACCCAACCCCTGACCCAATTAAATTACCTGACCGGACCCCCTCTTTAATCACAGCCGTTGATCTAGAAGATCAATGGCTCAAATTCATCCTTTCCTTTTTAAATTTACCAAATACCCCCAACCCTAATACATTTCCGTCTACCCCCTGCCCTTGAATCCCCTTTCTCTCCCATTCTCTCTACAAACCCTAGTCGCCACCACCTAAGCTAACCCTAATCCCTGCAATTCTCGCCAGTTTCCATGGCTTCTCCGGCCATGAAGCTCTCATACTCGCCTCCTATTGCTCATGTGTGCCTGGTATTCAAAGGTTTGCGGCTAAACCTCAAAGGTCTCCACCTAGACCCCCACCGACTTGAGGTTTCAGGCCATCTCCGGCTGGCTCCAGTGCATCTTAGCCTCCTGAGCCTGTTTCCAATCCTATCCGACTTATATCGGACATCTTCGAAGCCTTTCTCATTCTAGGGTTCATCTAAAACCCTAGCTATAGAGGTTCTTCATCGATTTTCTTCAGATCTATGTGTATTCATGCCTTACTTTGAGTTTTTAAGAGGTTTCCCCAACTTTTCTTTAAAAAAGATCTTACTTTAAAAGTCACCTCTTTTGATTTAGGGTTTTCTGAAAAATGCTTCAGTGTTTTCCGACTTTTATTCTCCCTTTCTTGTGTATGTTTTATGTTCTTATGTTTTCTTTTATATATGTTCTTCTACTATATTTTCTGTATTTTGTTCTTCTTTCTACCGTGTTTCAGGGTTTTGTTTTCACATGCTATGTTTCTATGCTATGTTTCACATGCTATGTTCTGCTACTTGCCGTCCACTATGACTTGATATACTTCGCCTATTTTATTTTCCAACCATGTTCATTAAGTGTTCTTACTATGCCTGCTTAAGCATATTTTCCTCTACTGTCTCTCTTTGTGATTCGAATTAATTCCCTTACCCTATTTGCATTGAACTTTCTACTGTATCCGCTTGCTTCTCTTATTTACATTTGGTTCAAGTCGAGAACCCTAGGATTTGGGGGTTTTTGGCAAGTTTGATCTTGTGTGTCTGGACTAGGGTTCTATTTGAGACCTGGACTCTCTCAAACTCACTTTGGATCCATATACTAAGTATGAATTCTTCTTATTAGCATAACAATTCCTTTTATATATGGGTTAAAATTTTTCTTCGAAAACTTTTCAAACTTGTGTTTGAATCAGAATCTTTTTTTGGGAGGTTGATTGATTGCTAGTGATTCTTCTTAAGTAAAGCCTATCTTTACCTTTTTTTGACTTGGTTCATTCATACAAAAATTTCGACCCTTGATTGCTTAGCTGTCAATTGATTTCCTTTCCTTAATTTTCATGAGCGTGTACTGTCAAAACCCTTTCCTTAAATAACTATTATGTATTTACCCTTCTTGCATTACTTTGAAAAGTGTTTAACTAACTCCTTTCCTTATTTACCTTGCCCGTTTGAAATTAGAATCCCTTAATTAAAGGGAAACCTTGTGTGATTGATTTTCAAACTATTTTCTTATCTATTTCTACTTCTTTTCTGCACTATAAATACATGACACAACTTTTCAAAAAAAGAGGGCACGCAATTAAGCATACAAGAAATCACAGCTCTCTTCTAAACCTATACTCCTGCTTCTTGATTGCACTTTGGCTTTAATAAGTCTAATGTTTCTCCCTGCTTGCTTCTTTGAACTGGTATGCTCTAAAATTAGTTTCAGTATCTCTCCAATGTGTTTATTTACAGTCTCTGCATCCATGCCTTCCTTCAATTCTCTGCAAAGTTAACTTTAAAATATATATGTGCTTTGCCTGTTCTTTCCTTGTTTCTTGTTGCTAGTGTAAACAATTGCTCCCATACCCCCATTCCCCTATGTGTGCTGAGTTAAGGTATGGCCTGGCAGTATCCCAATTGCTTTCCAGGGCTAAATTTGACCTTCAATAAGGTTTTAACTCACCAATTCTACGGCTGACAGGCTGGTCAGGGGTGTGCCAACATCCTAATTGCTGGGCATGACCACCAACCTGCCCTGGCTCACCTTTTGTTCCCTTTCATTGCACTTACACTCACTCCTACTCTCTCATTTCTGCCCCCCTTCTTATGAGCCTTGCCTTGGGACCTTGAGTTCCCTCTGAACTTGGACATTTGAGGGCTGGCCCTTCCACACTGTACTATAATATGATTCTGCAATGATATTTAGGGTGTAAGCATTGCCTGAAACTCTTGAAGTTCCTTGGAACTTTGACACATCCCAAATAAGAGAAAGTTTTTGAAAATCTGATCGTAGAAGTTGGTTTATCTCATATTATTAGACTTTCAGTCTGGATTAGGCTGATTAGATGTAGATGTAATCACTGATGTAATTTTATTATTTCTTCTGATTCATCTAGTCTAAAATAAACTTTGTAATAACTACTGGGGTGTTAGTGAAAAAGGATGGGATTGAATGCATGCCAAAGGGGTAGATACCATGTCTATAGGATTTTTACTTTGTCAAATTCTGCATTTTCACATAAAAATCATGTTTATAGGTTTATTAATTCCAAATTCTACATTTTCACATAGATACCATGTCTATAGGAAGTTTACTACTTCAAATTCTGTATTTTCACACAGAAATCACGTTTATAGGTTTATTACTTTCAAATTCTGCATTTCACATGGAAATTATGTTAATAGGATTATTACTTTCAAAATTCTACATCTCACATAGATACCATGTCTTTAGGAGTTTACTTTCAAAATTCTGTATCTCACATAGATACCATGTCTTTAGGAATTTACTTTTAAAATTCTGCATTTCCACATAGAAACCATGTTTATAGGTTATCACTTCAAAATTCTGCATTTTCATTTAGATACCACGCTTATAGGTTTTTCTGCACTTCGTAAAAATACCCTGCCAATAAATCAATGCTGAAGCTCTGTATATTATATAGATAGTATGCCTATAGGATTTCCTGCATTTTGCATGTGCATCTATCACTAGGCAAATCTACTATAGGGATTAAAATAACCAATAATTAATAGATATCATTCCTATAGGTCGCGTTTAACATAGGCAAATAGTTGGTTAATTAATCAACTGTCAGTTTTCGACAACTACATCTAAGCAAGACTAATTTGGACTCCCTATCTGGGACATATGTGGTAAATCAACTCTTCCTATGTAAATTTTAATCAAGGACCTAATCTGTATGTGTAAGACATGCTAAAAAATTTATTTCTTTAAGTGAGGAGGCCCATTTGAGCCTTTAATTGCTATTCTTTCCCCGTTAATTGCTTTATGTGTTTTGGTTGTCGCCCTAGAATTTTATCTTTTTAAAACCCGTAAAAAGCCAAGCTCCCTCCCTTTTAGGATTAGTAGGCCTAAGCGACTCAGGGACTGATAGGTGGGACAAGTAATAGCATGCAGTAAGTAACGATATCATTCCACGCTTAATACCTTAACAGGGTGGGAAGGGTAGACATGGAGATGATGATCACACGGTAATGCTATGCGTACGATTGGCTACCGGTGTTGTGTGGATGATCCATATGTTCTAGAAACATAGGCGCCCTTTCCTTTATATGATTTTGTTAATAACAATAAAATTCTGTCTTTACTTTAGCTACCCAAAATTCCTCTTTAATTTTACTGCACTATTCCCTTTCTTCTAAATTTTCTGTTTATTCATGCGTTGTTTAATTTTCTGCACTTAGACCCTCCCTCAAACAAATTGTGAGACCATCTAGACCTTAATCTCAACATGCTTGTTACGCACCTATTTGCAACCCTTATGTGCGAGATTATTTGTATACTTATTTGCATTAAAGTCACAACATAGCATGACCGGGAACCACACTAGTGGATCTATAGGGGTGCCTAACACATTCCCCTAGAGATAATTTCTAGCCCTTACCCGAACTCTGGTTTTCAAATTCAAAACTCTTAGTGTCATAATGCACTTAATCACTAGGTGGCGACTCTTCAATTCCAAAAACCCAATTCCCAAACAGGAATAGAGTTGTCTTCCCGAATGTCGTAAACCCGATTTCGTGAGGAAAAAGGCAGCATCGACAACCACCACATTGGCTTTTCCAGGATGATACAAAATAAAAAAATCTTAGTCATTGAGTAGTTCCATCCAACTACGCTACCGAAGATTCAGATCTCTCTGCTGAAAGATATACTTTAGACTTTTATAGTCGGTATACATCTCACAAGTTTCGCCGTATATATAATGCCTCCAAATTTTTAGAGAAAATACCACTGCAACCATCTCCAAGTCATGTGTAGGATAGTTTTGCTCGTGCTTTTCCAATTGTCTCGAAGCATAAGCTATAACACGACCATTTTGCATGAGAACACATCCTAATCCCACTCTCGAGGCATCACAGAATACTGTAAATCCTCCAGAACCTAATGGTAAGGTTAATATTGGTGCAGTTGTCAAACACGTTTTGAGTTTTTGAAAGCTTTGCTCACATTCCTCCGTCCACTGAAACTTTGCATTTTTTATGTTAGCTTGGTCAGTGTCGTTGCTATTCTGGAGAAATCCTACACAAAACGCCTGTAATAGCTTGCTAAGCCTTAAAAGCTGCGAATCTCTGTAGGAGAAGTATGTCTGGGCCATTTCTGCACAACTTCAGTCTTCTTAGGATCTACCATAATTCCATCTTTGGATAAAACATGCCCCAAAAATGCTATCGAGTCTAGCTAGAATTCACACTTCATGAACTTAGCGTAAAGCCGATGTTCTCGCAATGTCTGCAACACAGTATTAAGATGATTCTCGTGTTCTCCTTGGCTACGAGAATATAGCAGGATATCATCAATAAATACTACTACAAATCTATCCAGAAACGGCTTGAACACCATATTCATTAAATCCATGAATGCCGCTGGAGCATTAGTCAGTACGAAAGGCATAACAAGAAACTCATAGTGCCCGTATCGAGTCCTGAAAGCAGTCCTAGAAATATCTTCATCTTTGATTCTAAGTTGATGATAACCAGAACGGAGGTCAATCTTTGAAAAGTGGGCAGCTCCTTGTAACTGATCAAATATATCATCTATATGAGGCAAAGGATATTTATTACTTATTTTTATCTTGTTCAACTACATGTAGTCAATGCACTTTCTCAGGGATCCATCTTTCTTCTTTACAAATAGTACTGGTGCACCCCATGGTGATGCACTAGGTCTAATAAAACCCATATCTAACAAATCTTGTAACTGTTGCTTTATCTCCCTCAACTCTTCTAGTGTCATTCGGTATGGGGGTATCGATATGGGCTGTGTGTCAGGTAGCAAATCAATACCAAAGTCTATTTCTCGTATTGGAGGCAATCCTAGTAAATCCTAAGGAAATACATCAGAAAATTCTAACTACTGATACATTCTCTATACGAACTGCTTCATTTCTTGTATCATTTACAATAGCTAAGAGACCCAAGCAACCTTTCTTCAGAAGTCATTGAGCCTTCATAAAAGATACAATTTTGCAGGTCTCTGGAACCTGACTCCCTCTTAGAATAAAACTGGGTTCATTTGGTATCTCAAACTTAACTATCTTTGCATGGTAATTGACTATAGTATAACAAGAAGATAACCAATTCATTCCCATCAACATGTCAAATTCAATCATATTAAGTACAATAAGGTCAGCCAGAGTATCTCTACCCTCAACCCGAATCTGACAAGCACGATACATGTATTCAGCTAACAAAGACTCTCCAACAGGATTTGCTACTAGAAAAGGATCATTCAATAGATCGGGATGTCTAATAAATCTAAAAGAAAAGTACAAGGACACATAGGAGTAAGTAGATCCCGGATCAATCAACGCAAGTGCATCAAATGAACAGACAAAAAGAATATCTGTAACCACTACATTCCAGGCCTAAGCATACTGTCTAGTAAATGCAAAAAACTCTCGCCTGACCTATACTATCATGGCCTTGTCCTTGATTCACGATAGCATGGTCTCTAGCACCTCGACCTTTATTTCCTGTACCTGTAGCACCTGAAGTATTTCGAGTAGTCTGAGTTAGTGCAACTGAATGGATAGAAGCCTAGTTGAAATTTCTCGGAGGCTGAGGGCAATCCCTCAAGTGATATCCCAACTGGCCACATCGAAAGCATTCTCCAGTTAGAACACAATATTCGCCCAAATGTGATCTACCACATGTCTGGCAGACTGGAGTAGTGGCATATATCTACCCAGAATTATGATGTACAGAAGATGATGGACCCCTATTACTTTTTTTTGTAATCTGGTCTGTATGTGGACTGTAAAGACATGTGTGTCCCTCTCTAAGAACCCTGTTGTTGTTGTGCCTGATTTCTTGCTCTTCTATTTTTACTAAAACGACCACTGAAAGCCCTTCCTATCTTGGCCTTCTTACATAAATCACTAGCTGCATGCTCCTCACGTCCCTTGTTTTCAATCTTTCTAGCAAGGTCGACTACATTAGATTAGGAACTTCATCTTTGGGACTACTGCAGTGTATAGATGACCAACCAATACATCAACAAATCTCTAAATTCAAGCTTATTCGTTAGGCACTAAGTGAGGAGCATCTATATCTATCTTACAAAACTTGGTGTTAAATGTTGACACATCCATATATGGAGTCTGAACCAATCTCTAAATGTCTCTAGCATATTGTTGCATCAGGCTGTCCCGAAGAAAATGATTCTTGAACAACTTAGTGAACTCGTCCCTTATCAATGGTGCTGCTCCTGTTGGCCTTCCTAGCAATTCAGTTGCATACCATGTGTTGGCCATATCCTCTAGTTTGTATGCTGGGAGCTCCACGGCTCTCTCACTAGAACATCTAAGAACACGTAATGCCTTGAGTGACCCATCCAAGAAACTTTGAGGATCTGCTGAATTTTTGAAACTTGTGAATTTTGGTGATTTCAATTTCAAGAACTCGTGTAGGGATACTTCCTTATTCCCAAAAGGCTGAGTCCGTGTAGGTGCGTATGTCTGTAAAGTAGCCTGAGGAGCTGAAATTCTGCCCTTAGTAGGCACCAATGCCTCTAACATATTCAATAACCTTGCCACTACATCTGCAGGTAAGGCAACAGTAGGTACAATAGTTGGCACTGGTGGTGGAGGGTTCTGAACTCCCGGCTCTTGAACTTGATATGGCATAACAACTAGGGTTTGACCCATGTTCCCAACTTGAGATTGAGGGGCAGTCAGTCTTCTAGTTTGATGAACCCTAACATGACCGCCACCTCGGGTAATACCACGTCCAGCAGATGAGGGTGTGCATGTCCTAGTCATATGCAAAAGAAATATTCCAAAGTCAATCTCAAGTTATCTTAATGCACGACCAAAGAATGAAAGAAGGGAAAACATTCCTAGATGTTAGTAGCCTCGAGATCATAAGTATGGGCGCCTACATACCTATGAACAAGACTCTACTAAACATTGCTCCATGACTCGGGACTTAATGCCTAAGCTCTAATACCAACTTTTTCACGACCCAATTTAGGATCGTGACCAGTGCTTAGGAGCAAGTGCTCCCAAGTAAGCCTTATCGATATTTTACAGAAAAACGAACAGAGTTTCCCCTGTTTTTGAACTATCCCAAAAATTTTCCTGTCTCAAATCAACAACCAAACATCCTAATATCATACTAAATAATCGACAACTTATCAATCAACCAAAATGAGTCTCCGCCATTACTAATCAACCCACTAACAACCAGAAATACTAATTTATCTCCAACTTTGAAAATAAAGAACAATAGTTAGCATAAGACTATAATAAATAAATAATACTCATAACACTAAAAGAATGACTATGGAGATACTCTAAGGATTCAAAGAAAAGACCATAACCATAAATAAAATCTCCGCTCACGTGAACAAGTGCGAGACTCACCAAGAACTATCAACCTATGCGCTCTAATTAGCAAAATCCTCGCCCGAGTCAACTGCTGTCCCTGTGAAAAAAACTAGTGGGGAACGAGTCACTAGCTCAGTGAGTAATAACACTTAACCACAACCGTTTTTATTGAGGACAAGTCAGAAAACAAGCTAGTATCTCAAACAAATAACATCAAAATGCCCTTTCAGAAACAATAAATATTTTTTAGTCTCATCATGCTTTTCTTGTGGTATAATACAATTAACAGTTCAGTAATAAGCTCGGTAACCACTGTATCATATCAATATTCACATTTGGGAGGTTTCAATGAACAGATCATGTAATCAGTATTACTGTGGACTTATTTGCAAAAAGTCATATGTAACGGTAGTCCCTACTCGAGGGAAGTCGGTAATGGTATGCTAGTTCTACCTTCCCACTAGCGAGGGCTGTAACGGTAATCTGTAATTATAAGGTGCACCAGGTCTAGTGAACCCGTCGTTAGCTACGGGATCCTTCAATGTCTACTCCCATTTAAACTTGTCACTCTAATCCATATATACTTGTAGAAAATATTTTAAAACAATATAGGGCATTTCAGTTCTTATCAAATCATATAATCTCTTTTCGATAACAGTAAATGCAAGTAACTGTAAAATAGATCTAGTGACAATGAAAATATTGAAAACCACGGTATTCATCTCAAATAACTATTTTGGTATCATATCGAGTAAAATACTTGTCCCACATGCAACATAAAATAATCGGTAACATATTCATATTAAAAATCGTGTGTAAATCATGCAAGTTATGAAAACACAAATTGCGGTAAGATTACTACTCACAGTACTCTTGTGAAATACCAAACTCGTCACCTCGAGTGATCCATACAACTTTCTTCAATCAATCTATAACCACATCAACATCGATCCCACGTTAATTTTCTTATTTTGGCTAGTTCATGGCTAATTTAGAATACGCAACCCTCAAGGTTTCATGTTTTACTCTTAATTTCCTCAGAATAACTCTTATTGGTATTTGATTTCTTATACACTGTGAAACACTTCAAATATATAAATCGAGATAAAAAGAATTACCAGAAGAAAAGAACCTAGATGAGAAATTTGTGTATTACCCGTAAAAACCAATGCGTATTTAAGATTTCTCAAGGTTTGGTTCCAGCCTTTTTCTTCTTCTTCTCCTCCTTTTGAATTCCCTTCTGTGCGTTCTCTGAAGCAAACCCGTTTTCTTTCTTTCATATTTTTTAAGCTTCTGTTGTATTTGCCTTTCTTTACCTTTTCTTTGTTTGTTTTCCGTTAGTGTACAATAGGCTTTTGCCCATTTAATTAGCTAGTTTTTTTTGTTTTTAGTTTAAGTAAAAGTAAATGAAAAAATACCCCAACTTGAATATGAAGTATTACAATCGACGCTTGAAAGGAAAGGTTTTTGGAATGTTGCCGAAGATTGATCAAGCCTCGGTACAGCCGAGGACGGTATAATTCGATCATATTGTTGAGGTTAAAGCTTCATCTGCGATATCATCAGTAAAGTGCCTGAGCATCAGCACAATCCTCCAAAAAGACGGTTATATCTGGGCAAGGGTCACTCGATACCGAATGCAGAAGTAAAGGATCACCGGATCGATGTCCAAGGGAGAAGAGTTTATGGATTCGTTGGGACCCAGGGTGAACGGGTAGGTATACACGCAAAGAAAGCCCTCCTTTAAATTGGTAATATCGTCGCCAGAGGCAGGAATTTCCACTGTTACTGCTTCGTTCCATCGACAGTCATTTTTATATTTTTGATATTAGTTACGATGCTAATATATCGAGATACATGCTTGCATCGACTCGGTGTGGACGCGGGAGCCTCGATGTCGAAATCCTCCGACGTATCAAACTCGGAAAGGATCCACTGCTCTAGAGAAGGGGCCGGCCTATTACCCCCGAGCCGACTGGGACGATAATGCAGTATCGTTCTGATGGGGTACTGCCCTAGAAGTACTGGCCATGGATAATGATGAAGCCTTTCCGCAAATTAGAGAATGATGAAATTTTGTCGAATAAGTTGAGATTCCGGTTCATGAGCCTAGTAGAAGGGCGAAGATGAGGAGTATCTGAAAATCGGGGCATTTTATAGGAACCGATTGGGGAAGTATAAGGGAAGAACCTACAGCAGTTCATGAATTCCTCGATTGCCACATACAATGGCGGCCTCGCACAGTTCCAGAGACTATGGCATTTAATGCTCTTATATGGATGACGTCATGACAATAGTGGCCTCGAGGACGCAATTTAGCATTGTTTCCTATCTTTTCAATATAGGAAATACAGAGACTATCTATGTGTGGTAAAATCGGAGGAGTTTATTTCCCGCCATCGAGTTACGTTTGTAGTACTGTAACGACACGTCAAGGACATAAGATCGCGATCTAGCTCCTTATCTCGAGCATAACCCACGGCTCTGTAGTGGCTCGAAGGTCAGAGGACCTGTCCGTAACCTAGCAGAAGTCACATAGACAATAAACTCCCGAGGGGATAGCCCGAGCCAACAGGATCTGGTGTCTTGTCCATGTGTCCCATCCCTATATCTTTACATTTAATGAACCCTATACTATATCGAGTCCCCTCGCCTATATAAAGGGGACTCACTCTACCTTGTAATGGACTGATGTTTCTTCACTTCTCTACTATGCAATAATATCTCTCTTTCTCTCTTTCTTCTAAGATATTTGTCTTCATTGACCTCGAGGTCGCCTTAGCATTTTATTGTTTTGTTTTTTTCACCTGTTCTTCATTATTCAGCTCAAGATAGGTAGTATAGACCTTTATTTATCTATATCTTTACTTGTTATCCCTTTCCCGAATACCCCCGACAAGCTCGAGATAGACTCGAGGCTCAGCTCTGAAATATCTACCGGCCTGCTTTGCGCCCGGGGAACGTCCCCTTACTGGTTCGATTACTGCTTTGATTAACTTGATCTTTACTGTTTTACTGCATGTTTTAGAACTAACAACCCTTTCAAAGTAGCTCAGGAATAGATTACGTATTTTTGGAATCCCATTTACAAATATAATTGTTGTTACCATTTTCACAGTAAACAAGAGTCTATAGTCAAATAAAGGAAAAGACGAGAGGTGACAGGCCTTGAGAAAACAAAATAATACATCCCATAAAGTTATATCCTCACTTAGAGAACTCCAATGCAACTACCAGAAGGAGAAGTTAGACCCTAGAATAATAGAAATCGGTATGGGCTGTGAACAAGACAAACCAAACACGGATTAGGCACTTAGTTATTGAATAATAGTCAGCATCATGAGAATTTCAGATTTCCTTTCGGCGATAATAGAATGGAAAACACAAGGAGATTCTTAAGAAATTCGGTAAATGGTTATTCAGGAACACAGTTCCCTAAAGAAAGCAATGTGAGCAAAGTTAAGCTTAAGGGACTATCTGTTCTGATAAGTTGGTATTTTACCAGCTTATCTTGTCTTTAATCCTATACTTTTCGCAATGTTTAAGTGATAAAATCGTGTGCTTAATGTCGTTTACTTCCATTTTACAGGTTCTAAGTAATTTAGAAGTAAAGGGTGGAGAAACCAAGTGAAAATATATCAAAAGGAGCTAAAATGAACAAAATGATGACTGCCAGTGATTTGCCCTTCGCGAACGCGAAGGCACCATGCGAACGCAAAAGAGCAAGAAACCTGACCTACGCGAACGCGAAGTGACAAACGCGAACGTGATGGTTCAAAATCCGAAACTTTGCGAACGCGTATACCTGAACGCGAACGCATAGATTCCAGACCCAAAACTTCGTGAACGCATAGGTCCAAGCGCGAGCGCGTAAGATCAGAATATCAACCCTTCGCGAATGCGAAGCTATTAACGCGAACGCGATGAACAACTAGGCAGTTTTGGAATTTTACATTTTTTCACCCAAACCCTTTAATACCCAAATCAGCTCATTTGTAAAGGGATCTTTGGCTTATTTTTAGTTCATGGAACTAGAGAGAATATTTTTTGAAGCTAGGGCTTTGCACACACACTTTGGTCTTGAAGATTGAAGCTTTTGGTTGAGAATTTCTTACCCATTTATGTTGCTTTCTTCATTTCCTTGCTTTGTGTTGTATATCTAAGTGTATAGTATTTTATTCAACACTTAAATCTTGTTTTTGGAAGTATTCTTTTTTAAAGTGTTAATTAAATACCTTGTTGTGGTTATGTATTGAATGATTTTTATTTATTTATGAAGTGAGTTTTTAGTAGTGGATTTAGATGACACCACGGTCGCATGCAATATAATTTACCCAACTATGAGTCGGGGTCGAATGCCATAGAGAACAATGTGTAGGCGATTAGGAATGTAAGAAAATTATCGCTTGTCACGTAATGCCAAACACTAAGAATTTTGGTTTGAAAATATTTTATATCTAAATGCGAAAATGTAAAATAACCTAGAAAGCAAGTAAATGATCAATGGATACAAATATGGTTGCATCGGGAATTACACTCAAGTAACGATCCAATGTATTTCATGATTTTACAAATATGAGCGAGTTTATGTTAATTAGCCACGGATAATAATTCTTAATTAGCTTCTTTCGAAGACAAACAAGAATTCCTAATTAAATAATCCTTAAAACATTAGAAGATTAAGCACACCCGGAATGGCTACAAGTAGTTCAATCCTATCCCTAGGTAAAATTTATAAAATGAGGGTTAACGCCTCAAGTTCTTATTAATTAATCTTTCCCAACCCCAAATTATCTTTTCCAAAATTAATTCGGAGTTAATGGGTGAGTCCTAGGGTTATCTAATCTCTTTGGAAACATTAAAGAACAAGGATAATTAAAGTAACAATAACTCATTTCATAAATAAATAAAAATCATTCAATACATAAGCACAATAAGGTATTTAATTCACACTTTAAAAAAGAATATATCCATAAACAAGATTTAAGTGTTGAATAAAATACTACACACTTAGATATACAACACAAAGCAAGGAAATGAAGAAAGCAACATAAATGGGTAAGAAATTCTCAACCAAAAGCTTCAATCTTCAAGACCAAAGTGTGTGTGCAAAGCCCTAGCTTCCACAAATGTTCTTTCTAGTTCTATGAACTAAAAACAAGCCAAAGATCCCTTTACAAATCAGCTGATCTGGGTGTTAAAGGGTTTAGGGTCAAAAAATGTGAAATTCCAAAACTGCCCAGTTTTCACGCCCAGTTCTTCATCGAGTTCGCGTTAACAGCTTCGCGTTCGCGAAGGGTTGATATTCTGATCTTACGCGTTCGCACTTGGACCTACGCGTTCGTGAAACATTGGGTCTGGAATTTATGCGTTCGCGTTCAGGTATACGCGTTCGAAAAGTTTTAGTCGAGATTTGTCCTGATGGTCAATTTCCTGAAGCAACAGTTCGTCAGATCTAGAGCGAGTGTCAATACTTGACACCAAACACCCAAGTACATGATTTATCCAAGGGTGACGTTTCACCAGGGTATCTTGCTTGGTACAGAAGGGAAGTTGAGTTTGGAAGGATGGCCAAAAGACCCCATCTTCAAGAATTTGTTGAGGCATCACAAGCGCAATAGGATTGGTTAGCCAAAGAAAATGAGTATAGATCTACCATAAGTAAGCTGGAAAGGCAAATCAAGAATCTTTAATTTGAGAATGGTCTGCAAGCCACCGCGGATGAAGGTGAGAAGAAAAAACTAGCTGAGGAAAATGACGCTCTTCGAGCCCTGATTCAGGAAATAAAAATAGCTGCAGAAAATCTAGCCCGAAGTGCAAAAGATAGAAAACTTATAAATTACATGAGTTAGAAGGTTAGTGAGCATGGTTTTTATTTGAACGAAGCAGAGGGTGAATTAGCAAGGGTTCTAACAAAATTGGCTAAAAATACAGAGGAACAAACACGCTTGATTAAACAGCTGAAAGAGAAGCATGACAATGAGGTGATAGGGTCGAAGAAAAGGGTCACCATCTTCAAAAACAAAATGATCAAGCAGGCAAAAGCCTTTAAGGCAGAAAGAGAGCACTATTATGCAGCAATGTCATAATTAGAAAGAGATCTGCAACAACTCCAAGAACAGAATCATGCAGCTGAAAAAACTTTGGAAACTAGGGCCCGGCAGATTGGGCATTTGTTGCAAGAAATGGGCTTCATAAGAGAAATGGTAAGAAGGATCGCTAGATATATCGCAATGAAATGCAGAAAGTGTGAGGACATGACCAGATCCATGTTCTTCGCCACTATAATGACCTTTGTCCGCCAGATAATGTAAGATCTCTATCATTTCCAAGGGGATTTGGCGTGTCGGCCCGTGGCGAGACCGACTAATGTCCCGTGGGCCTTAGGAACTGATGAGGCATTAATATATTCATGATCTTTACTCAAGTCTATATTTTCTTTCTTTTAAAGTCTATTAGTCTGTTTTCAAGTCTGTATTTTCTTTTTGTTGAAGTTTGTTAGTCTGTTTTCATGTCTGTGTTTTCATCTTTCTGCCGGAGTCTGTTAGTTTCCCTTTTTGAGTCTGCTGATTTTTACGGTTAAAATTGATAGGACGAGTCTTTGTAATCAAAACGTTTTATTTTTATGGATTATTTGGAAATCCCAAAATGTTTTATTTTTTATCCACGAGAACTACGCTTGGTCTGATTCATGCGAGGTCATGATACGTAGGTGATCTCAATAATATTCGATCATAAACAAAAGAAAGAAAAACGAGATAGAATAAAAAAGCATCGAGAAGTCAAGCAAAGAAAGGCATGAGTGAAAACAAAAAGAGAGGCCACAAAGGGAAATTAGGAAAAGCAGGGATGATGCAAGCAACCGAGAAAATGCATGATAGAAATGGTCAATTGCTTAGGTGCATTACATTCCACAAATGTGTGGTTGCTTATCTGTTAAGCTATAAGAGCTAACAAGCTTGTTGTTGACATTTCCAGAATTCAGGCAGTTGGTTAGTTTATTTAGCATTCTGGCAACCCACCCATACAACACCAGGTCCAAAGGGAAATTGATCATGTCTAACCCAGAATTGGATGCGAGTATTATTGATCTATCAAAGGAGGGGGACGATTCTGAAGTTAGTATGAAAGAGGAGTTGTATAAATTAAAACAACAGATGGCGGAAATGTGCCAAGCATGGGCAAAAGAGCATCCACCACCATCCTACCCAGCTAACCCTGCTATCATCCCGCCATTAGCTCAAACCCAGAAACATCCTACTATTGATTTATCTACAGGATTTCCTATTTACCATCACTAACAAGGCACCACCTCCCAAACCTCGCAAGCTCCACCACCCAAACCAGTTCCGTACCCTTCTCCACCGGCCAATCGTATTTTCGTGGCACCCTCACCCACTAAAATTCACCGATCCTCCAGTGAGCCTTTATTCCAGGCCCACGATAACCAATATTACCCATCGGAGCCCACTTTCAAAGCTCCAAAACCTTATTCTTACACTCCTCATTTTGATCTTCCTATAGAAACTGTAAACCATCTAAAAATCCTGAGCAGGAGGAGATGTTTAGGAAGGTCAAGAGCCTGGAATATTCATTTAGGAATATTCAGGGATTGGGAGGTCAGGTAAGCGTGGATTACAAAGATCTATGTTTGTTTCCAGAGGTTCAATTGCCGGCAGGGTTTAAGATGCCCAATTTTGATTTGTATGATGGGAACATAGACTTAGTAGCGCATTGGAGTGGTTTTTGTAGGAAAATAAGGGGAGCTGGTGGGAAAGACGAGTTACTAATGGCATATTTCAATCAGAGTTGGAGTGGTTCGGCATTGGAGTGGTACACTCGGCAGGATCAGGACAGATGGTATACATGGGATGATCCAGCCCAAGCATTCTCTTGTCACTTCCACTATAATCTTGAGATTGTTCTAGATTGTCTGTCTTTGACAAAGATTAAGAAAAAGCACAAAAGCTTCAGGGAGTATGGCTTTCGGTGGACATAACAGGCAGTGAGGGTTGACCCTCCAATGAAATAAAGCGAAATGGCGGATTATTTTCTGCAGACTGTAGAATATACTTATTACGGCCATCTGGTATCCGCTATAGGCAAGTCCTTCAATGAAGTAGTAAAGATGGGCGGTATCATAGAAGAAGGGATCAAATCAAACAAAATCATGAGCTATTTAGCTATCAAGGCAACTACCCAGGCCGTTCAAAAAGGTACTAGAGGAATAATCGGAAAGAACAAGAAAGAGGATGTGGCAACGATTGATTCAGGAGCTTGGTTCGGATCTAGAGGCTAATATCAACACTATAATTAGACTCAAACCCACCACCAAACTTATCCCTATACCCCGTATAATCCACCCCAACAATACTACCTACCTCCAGACCCTCATTTTTCTGTCCACCATGCCCAAACATACAACCAACCCCCTGCCCACGTGCAATGGTGTGCACCTATTCCACAAAACACTTACCTACTCCCACGATCCTAGCGAAACCCTCCTAGACTAGGTTTCCGGCTCAATAAAGCATTTAAGAGTGAGAGGTTGCAGAAAAATAAAACCTTTACTCCATTGGGAGAGTCATATACCAGTTTATTCCATAGGCTAAGACAATGGGATATGCTACGGCCGATCGAGCTGAAATTGGCAAATCTTCCCCCGAAAAATCTTGATTATTCTATAAGCTACGAATATTGTTTTGGTACTCCAGTTCATGACACAGAGGAGTGCTAGCACATGAAAAGTGTTATCCAGGAGCTCATTGATACTAATCGGATTGAAGTTCAAGCTCCAGAGGCGCCCAATATCAACCGGAACCCGATGCCAACCCATCAGGAGATAAATATGATCGAAATAGTGCATAAGGGAGGGGAGCCCAAGAATCCTTCACAGAGCGTCACGATGATTCTGTCTAGTGAGATCAAGCCGATTGAAAAATCAATAAGTGAGAGATTAGTGCTTAAGTCGATCGAGACGCACAGTGAACCATCTGTGGTAGTTAAGAAGGGGTCTTTAAGTGATGTTGCAGAAAAATAAGAAAGGATAAAAGTGGTTGTGCCAGGAGTAGCGAACACACTTGTCATAATCGTTAAGGGTGCCCGCACATATCATGTCATTATCAAGCCAGTAATCCAGTTACCGATAGTCAATAGTAGGGCTGTTTTGTGGAATTATAAACGGGTGACAATGACTTACACAAGAAAAAAATGTTAAATAAGAAGTCTATGAGACTCATGGTTTGACTCGTTTGGGGAGATGCTTTGCCCCCGAAGAATTTGGAAGAGCTAAAAACTCCAAAGATAACCTAGTGCTAGTGAAGAAAGCTGTAACTTAAGAAGAGGTAGAGGAATTTTTGAGAAAGATTAAGGTGCAACACTATTTTACCGTGGAACAATTGAGAAATATGCCTGCTTAGATTTCACTATTGTCATTATTAATCTACTCAGACGAGCATCGTTGAGCCTTAATGAAAATGCTGAACGAGGCTTACTTTCCCGATAAAATCTCAGTGAACCATCTGGAAAAGATAGCCAACAAGATCTTTGAAGTGAACAGAGTCACTTTTTTTTATGATGAATTTCCCGTAGAGGGTACTGAGCACAACAGAGCCCTATACCTAACGGTGAAATGTCAGGACTTTGTGGTTACTCAGGTATTGGCCGATAACGGTTCTAGTGTGAACATTTGACCTCTCTGCACTCTGAGCAAGTTGAAAGTGGAAGACGAGAGGATTCATAAGAGCATCATCTGTGTGCAGGGATATGATGGCGGAGGCAAAGATTTAGTTGGTGATATAGTGCTAGAGCTGACAATAGGACCAATTGAGTTCACGATGGAGTTTCAAGTGCTAGATATAGTTGTTTCCTACAATCTGCTGTTAGGTCGACCTTGGATTCACGTAGCTAAAGCAGTCTCATCTACGCTGCACCAGATGGTCAAGTTTTAATAGGATAGATAGGAAATCATTATGCACGGCGAAGATAATTTATGCTCTCACAGTGATGCCGTTGTACCATTCATTGAAGTGGAAAATGACATGGGGCCGTGGGTTTTCCAGGTTTTTGACACAATGTCGATCGAGAAAATTCCAGAGGGGAAATACGTTCCAAATCCGAAGATAACCATTGCATCAGTCATTGTGGCCTTTGAAATATTGAAAAATGGTTTTGTACCAGCCAAGGGTTTGGGTGCATCTCTGCAGGGCATCATACAGCCAGTGTCCCTCCCTAAAAACTTGGGTAAATTTGGTCTGGGATTCAAGCCCACAGCCGCAGACATAAAAAGAGCCAGAAAGTTGAAACAGAGGGCATGGGTCCTTCCAAAGTCAGTCCCACATCTCTCCAGATCATTTGTCAAGCCCGGTAACAAAAAATGGCCAGTAACATCAATTCCCAGTTCTGTGATTGATCTTGATAAATAGTTAATTGAAATATTTAAGAAGTTGTTCGACGATGTGATCATGGTGGAAATTGGAGAAGGTTCTAGCAATGCAGGAGTGCAATTTGTCGGGCCAAAAAGGAAGCTTAGCAATTGGAAGGCTACTCTTCTCCCTATTCGGAAGGAGTTTTGGTAGTTTTCTTTGATTTTCCTTCACTTTGTTTGGGTTATTACAGGGTTGTAATTCAGATTTTATTTCTCATCCGTTTGAGTGTGCTAACCTTGTTATCTTTTCTTTCAACGAAATGCAATTTCCCTTCTTCATCATTCCTGATAGTTTCATTTTTTTTGTTTTTCTTTTCTTTTCCAATAACATGGCATGCATGAGGAATCCTCAGCCCAGTTTTAAAAATCAATCTAATTCTGAAATAATAGTTCATGAAGTAGATTGTGATGATGAATCAGAATATGATGAGGATGAACCCTTTAAAAAGATTAGTAAGGAATTAAATCACTTTGAAGAAAAACCCAAACCCAACCTGAATGATACAGAGGCCATCAATTTAGGGGACGCAGATATTATTATATAAACTAAAATAAATGTCCATCTTGAACCAAAGATCAAGGAAGAAATAATCGAAACACTGATTGAATATAAGATATTTTTGCATGGTCATATGACGACATGCTGGGTCTAAGCACTGACTTGGTGGTCCACAAATTGCTCACTTACCCATCATTCCCTCTCGTTAAGCAAAAATTGAGAAAGTTCAAAACTGACATGAGTGTGAAGATTAAGGAAGAAATCGCCAAGCAGTTGGATGAAAAGGTCATTCGGGTCACACGATATCCTGTTTGGTTAGCCAATGTTGTGGCAGTACCAAAGAAGGATGGCAAGATCAGAGTATCCATTAATTACCGCAATCTCAACAAAGTAAGTCCAAAGGATAATTTCCCACTACCCAATATCCACATTTTGATCGATAATTGCGCCAAGCGTGAGATTTGATCTTCTGTGGATTGCTATGCCGGGTATCATCAGATTTTAATAGATGAGGAAGATGCAGAAAAGACGGCATTCATCATGCCACGAGGAACTTACTGCTACCGGGTAATGCCATTTGGTTTGTAAAATGCGAGGGCAACTTACATAAGGGCAATGACTACTGTGTTACATAATATGATACATAAGGAAATTGAGGTTTACGCGGATGATGTGATCATAAAGTCAAAGCGACAGGTCGACCGCATCGGAGATTTAAGGAAGTTTTTCTAGAGATTTCGCAGGTACAACCTTAAGCTTAACACTGCCAATTGTGCATTTGGTGTTCCATCAGGAATACTGTTGGGATTCATAGTCAGCCGTTCAGGCATTGAGTTGGACCCGTCAAAGATCAAATCTATCCATGAATTGCCACCTCCAAGGAATCGGACTGAGGTGAAGAGTCTGTTAGGGAGGCTGAACTACATCACCGGGTTTATTTCTCAATTCCCGACAACTTGTGAGCCTATCTTCAAGTTGCTGAAGAAGGATGTTGCAGTCAAATAGACTGATGAGTGTCAACAAGCATTTGATAAGATAAATGGGTAGTTGTTGAATCCACCTGTGTTGGTTCCACCGGAACCTGGGAGACCCTTTATTCTTTACTTGACAGTCTTGAAAAACTCATTTGGCTATGTATTGGGTCAGCATGACATCACTGGTAGGAAGGAACAAGCCATCTAGTATCTCAGCAAGAAGTTCACATCTTATGAGGTTAAGTAAACTCACCTTGAGAGGACATGTTGCGCCCTAACTTGGGTAGCACAGAAATGGAAACATTATTAGTCATCCAACACTATTTACCTTATTTCTCACTTGGATCCGCTAAAGTGTATCTTTTAAAAGCCTATGCCCACAGGGAGACTTGCAAAGTGGCAGATTTTGCTCATGGAGTTTGACATCATCTATGTGACTCAGACCATAATGAAAGCCCAAGCATTGGCCAATCATTTGGCCGAAACCCTGGTCGATTAAGAATAAGAGCCATTGAGAACTTATTTTCTCGATGAAGAGGTGATGCATATCGACAAACTGGAGCAGACTGAAAAGCTAGGTTGGAAACTCTTCTTTGATGGGGCTGCCAACATGAAAGGAGTTGGAATAGGGGTAGCATTTATTTTTGAAATAGAGCATCATTACCCTGTTACGACCCAACTTCGTTTATATAGTACCAATAATATGGCTGAGTACGAGGCATGCATTTTGGGTTTAAGGCTATCTGCTGACATGGATGTCCAGGAAGTCTTGGTCTTGGGAGACTCGGACCTTCTGATGCACCAGATTCAAGGTGAATGGGAAATGCGAGATTTAAAACTCATATTGTACTGACAATGTTTGCATGATCTTTGTCAACTGTTTTTATCAATAGAGTTCAAGCATATTCCAAGGGTCCATAATGAGGTTGCTGATGCTTTGGCTACCTTGGTATCAATGTTGCACCATCTGGACAAAGCTTATGTCGATCCTCTTCATATTCAAGTCAGCGATCAACATGATTAATGTAACATGGTGGAAGAAGAACTTGATCGTGAACTGTGGTTCCACGATATCAAGGAATACATCAGAATAGGGGTATATCTGGTGCAAGCCATGAGACATCAAAAGAGAACAATTCAATGGTTGGTAAGTGTATTTTTATTCAGTGGAGGAGTTTTGTATAAAAGAACTCCAGACCTTAGATTATTGAGATGCATAGATGCTAGACAAGCCACGACTGTCGCGACTGAAGTTCTGGCAAAGAAAATCCTCCGAGCACATTATTATTGGATCAACATGGAGCGAGATTGTATCATTTTTGTGTGCAAATGTCATCAATGCTAGGTACACGACGATTTAATTCATTCTCCACCATCGAAATTACACACAATGTCGGCACCATGGCCTTTCGTTGCTTGGGGCATGGATGTCATTGGACCAATTGAGCCAGCAGCATCCAACGAGCACAGATTCATTCTGGTGGCCATTGATTATTTAACCAAGTGAGTTGAGGCCAAAACATTCAAGTCTATGACCAAGAAAGGAGTGGTCAATTTTGTTAACTCAAATATCATCTGTCGATTTCGGATCCCAAAGGTGATCATCACAAATAATGGTGCTAATCTTAACAATAATTTGTATGAAAGAGGTATGTCAACAGTTTAAGATTATGCATCACAATTCCATCCCATATCGCCCCAAGGGGAATGGAGCAATCGAGGCAGACAACAAGAATGTAAAGAAAATACTTTGGAAAATGGTGGAAAGCTCCAGGCAATGGCATGAAAAGTTACAATTTGCGTTGTTGGGTTATCGCACTACCGTTCGCACTTCAGTAGGTGCAACTCCTTATTTGTTGGTATATGGCACTGAAGTAGTGGTACCCGAGGAAGTTGAAATCCCATCCCTATGGAATGTTGTTGAGGACGAGATTGATGATGATGAGTGGGTCAAAACCCAGTTGGAGCAATTATGTTTAATTGATTAGAAAAGATTGCCAGCAGTGTGTCAGGGGCAGTTATATGAAAAGAGAATGGTAAGAGCGTACAACAAAATGTTCTGTCCCGAAAGTTTGAAGTGGGTCAGCAAGTATTAGAGCGCATCCTTCCACACTAGGCTGAAGGAAAAGGATTTGCCCCAAAATGGCAAAGGTCGTTCATTGTGACAACAGTGTTGTCCAATGGTGCTTTATATTTAATAGATATCGAAGGAAAATCTGTAGACATGGCTATCAATTCTGATGCAATCAGGAGATATTATGTATGATTTCTTTTGTTTAATTGTTGATTGTTGGTACTTGGCACTGTTTCAAAGATTGGAATGACGAAGGCAATTCATTCTGCTATCTAAACACTTTACCTATTGTTATCCCTTTTGAGCCTTGTTTATTTTTATTTTCATACCCTTCTATTGGAATCAGCAAGGTAAAAAAGGATAAGAAATAAAAAGAAAGAAAAACAAAAAAGAGAAAAGAAAAGCAATGAAAAGAGAGAAAGTACAAAGAACAGAGAAATTCAGATGTGAAGTACGTTTGACCTGATTCTTGTTAAGGATACGTAGGCAACCTTATGGTTCGGTCCCATCAAAATAAAAAAAATCAAAACATCCCCAAGCAAGAAACTGGGGCAGATGTTGTGATTATGGTAAGAAACTGGATTCCAAAATTTGTAATGTTGAACCCATCTAAGTTGCTTTTAGCATGTTGATACCTTTTTCTTTCAACCACATCCAAGAGCCCACATTACAGTCCAAAGAAAGACCTTTCGATAAATCTTTGAGAGAGGCCATGTCAAGAAAGTAAAAGAGGATTCATATCAGGGGCAACACTCTGGTTTAAGCAAGAAAAATGAGAGAGTCTTATTGGTGAAAACCCTCATGGGCACCATAACGCGACTAAAGCAGTGAGAAATCGAAAAGGAGAGAGTCTTATCGGTGAAAACCTTCACAGGCACCATAAGGCGACAGTGAATTGAGAAATTAACAAATGAGAGAGGTTTGTCGGTGAAAACCCTTCGGGACACTACAAGCCGATCAAGGTCTATAAGGGGCGGAAAGTGAAAATTGAGTTGTGGAGATCTTGGGGCACAAAGTAAGATAATTAGAAAAGTGATTGGTCAAATAGACTAGGCTGACTAACTAGAAATGCATACCATGACCATTAGTGCCAGTTACTC
This sequence comes from Nicotiana glauca, assembly GCA_026770625.1. NCBI lineage: Eukaryota > Viridiplantae > Streptophyta > Magnoliopsida > Solanales > Solanaceae > Nicotiana > Nicotiana glauca. The sequence continues at coordinate 122,647 of MU752378.1, read as the reverse complement.
CACTCAGATAAGCTTCTTTTCCTCTCTCAAACACTCATCCAGATTTGGATTTTCTTCTTTATTCCTAAATTCTCAAAATCGTTGAGTTTCATTTGGTTTTATTTCTCTAAGGTTTTTTTAATGTTAGCCTTGTTTCAACAATTAAGAAAGAATTTCAAAGTTTACTACCAATTTCCAAAATTGCACAAATCAAAATGTTGCTAGAACATGCCAGGGATAGTATGATGAAATCTGGGACATAAAGTGTCCGCAAAAGTTAAATCGGTGGAACAAGGAAAGAGATTTCGCGGGAGATGTAGAGGTTAATATAGAAAGGTCAGAATTAAAACATGACGGTTGGCGTGTGGAGCCCTCAGATCATCCAGGGTCCTGTGGTTAAGGATCAATTAGAAGGTCAAACTATTTTTGACCAGTTCAAAGTAGCCAGTCAAAGCAAAGCATGGCAAAGGAAGAACCACCTTCAGCAAGAATACCACAAGTAACCACCACATTTTAAACTGACAATTTTTTCATTGATTTAAAATAGGGGCCAAAATTTCGTTTGTTTCGAAGAAACGCTCCGTAAGGAAAGAAAGTACCAAGCAGGTTTGATTGCAAAATCCTCAGGACCCTCCTGGATAATATGACTTAGTTAAAATTCAATACAATCATAAGTAACACGATCTAGCATAAGTCTTACCCAAAATAAATGTAAGTTGGCTTTGAAGTTTTCATTCTTAGGATAGATTTCGATTCGACATTTCAGGACCCTCCTGAATAATGGGATCTAGCTTTAAGAATTCCATTAGGTAACAAGATTTAGCGTAAGTCCTACTGCAAGGGAGTATAATTTGGCCTTAAAATTGTCACTCTTAAGATAGAACTTGATTTTGATTTTCAGGACCTTCCTGGATAATGGGATGAGTTTTAAGACTGTCTTAGATAACAAAATTCTACAGAAGTCATACCGTTAGAAGATATAATATAGCTTTGAAACAGACATTTTACTAGAAGTTTTCAGGACCCTCCTAGATAATGGGATCTAGATTTCAAATTAAAATAGATATTTGGTAGCATGATTCGATTAAACACTCAGAGATGTGCCCAGCTACCAAATTGGGGCAGGAAAATTTGTTTTGTTTTGTCTATTTTGTTAAAGTTAGGTGCCCATCTGAAGAACAGGGAAGGACAACAATAGTTTCAAAGAATAGAAAGTAGTTCATGCCCTTGCAATAAGGCACCCACTTGGAGAAACAAGGGAGGACAAGTCAAAGAAAAGCAGTTTCAAGAAGAAGATAGTTAAAGTTTCAGTAATCAGGAGCCCACCTGGAGAACGAAGGGAAGCAATTTAAGTGTTGGTAATCAGGAGACCGCCTAGAGAATGAAGGGAAGAAGTGATTCAAGTAATCAGGAGCCCGCCTGGAGAATGAAGGGAAGAAATTCAAGTGTTGGTAATCTGGAGCGCACCTGGAAAACGAAGAGAAGCAATTCAAATGTTGGAAATTAGGAGCCCACCTGGAGAACAAAGGGAAGCAGTTTCAAAGTGTTGGTAATCAGGAGACCACCTGGAGAACGAAGGGAAGTAGTTTAAATGTTGGTAATCAGGAGCACACCTGGAGAATGAAGGGAAGCAGTTTAAATATTAGTAATCAGGAGTCCACCTGGAGAACAAAGGGAAGCAGTTTAAATGTTGGTAATCAGGAGCCCATCAGGAGAACGAAGGGAAATAGTTTAAATGTTTTTAATCACGAGCCCATCTGGAGAACGAAGTGAAGAAGCAATTTTAATGTTGGTAATCAGGAGCCCGCCTGGAAAACAAAGGGAAGAAGCAATTCAAGTTCGTCAATCAGGAGCCACTTGGAGAACCAAAGGAAGGCAATAATGGTCAAAGGAAGACAATTCAAGTTTCAACGGGAAAACAATTCGAGTTTCATCGGAAGGGAATACAATTCAAGTGTTAGTAATCAGGAACCCACCTGAAGAACCAAAGAAAGGCAATAGCAGTCAAAGGAAGACGGTTAAAGGTTCAGCAATCAGGTACCCGCCTGAGAAACAAAGGAAAAGCACCTCAGAATACCATTAAAGACATGAAATAAAGGAATCTCCCCTTGGAGAATACAAGTCGGCAGAAACTGCAAGATCAAGGTTGAGAAGTATAGATAGGATCCCTGTAATTCATAGATAAAATTTTGTTCTAGTTTCTTTTATTTTGTTATGGTGTAATAAGGAGGTCAGTAAACAGAAGCAGTAGCAACATCAATAGTGAAATCACAACTTTATGGTAGTCCCAACTATAAAAACTTCCCGAACTACACTAACCTAATTCATTTATAGCTAAGGATATGTAGGCAACCTCAGAAGCAGGGTGCAGTCAAATATTTCAAAAAATTCTTCCCATGGAGTATTCAAACGGGCAAAAATCACTCGTATCCGCTCACTTTATCTTTGCACGAAAACTCTTCGTGTTTCTGAGCAAAGAGGGGCAGCCGTGAGCACGTGATTTTTTTCCTATATGAATTACTCCCACAAATTCCAAACAAAATAAGTTTTTTCATTATTTGCAATTTTGTGGATTTTTATGGCATTCTCTGTCAATTGTTTATATTTGTCTGTGCATGTTTATTTTATTTAATTAATTAAAAATACAAAAAATATATTGCATTTGAATTTACGATTTAATTTTGCATTTTTTAAATCAGTTAGAAATTTATTTGCTTTACAAAATATGGAAAAATTACAAAAATGGCTTATTTTGCACTATTAGATTTGAATTTTGTTGGTTTTCCTTTAATTTGGTATTTAATTAGTTGTAATAATTATTAGGGCTAATTAATTTAATTTTCTAGGATAATTTGGGGTTAGGAATTAAGTTGGGTTTTGTTTTATTTTTCATTTTTAGAAAAAGAAAAGGAATTAAAAAAGATTTTTTGAAAAGGGAAAAACAAAGAATCAGATTTGGGGCTATTTTAATTTAATTATGTAAAGCCCAATCGAAATTACCCCTAAACCCACCCCAATCCAGCTAAAACCCAATCAAACCCGTCCAAAACCAGCCCCCGACCCATTTCCATACCCGGTCCGCCCCAACTTAACCAAAACGACCCCGTTTCATGAGGGATTAATCACAGCCATTGGATTTCATTCATCCAATGGCTCCAGTCATTTTAATAATAACCAAAACCCTCAGACCCACCATCTTCTCTCTCATCTTCCTCAATAACCAACCTTAGAGACCTGCCGCCCCAAATCCCCACCTTCACCCGCTGGCGGCGACCATTCCAAACACCACCAAATTAACAACAGGGAATCTCCATGCCCTCCTCATGCCTTATATAGCATTGATTTCCCTCGAATCTGTCTAGAATTCCTCAAATATCAAATCTGAGTTCGGAGCTATGAGAAACAAAATCGTTTGCCGATAATTCTGCGGCCTGCATAACCAAAAGAGGCCGATCTCAAGATTTTCGAGTCTAATTTGGCATAAACGGTGTTGGTCGTTTGTTCTTAACAAAGAACAAGAGACTAACACTGATCGTATTAGATTAGAGAGTCCAACGTTTGTGTCTAGTTGTAACATGTAAGCTTCCTCATCTTTCTCTTTTGTACACTTTTGATTCACGCCCTATGCCTCTTCTTCTCTTCTCATTTTTTTCTTGAAGTAGATTGATTCAAGCAAGTTTTTAAATAACGTTAATTTTGTATTCATTTTTTTTGCACTCAGTTTTCTTGTCGAGGTTTGAATGATCATTTTTTTGTTTTTGTTAACATGTTTAAACCTTTGATTTTGCTTTTGTTTTAGTATCATAAGTTAATATAATTAGGCCATCTCATTTTAATAATCTAATTCACTCTTTGTTTGTTTATGAAATTAGTCAGTCGCATAGTTAAAGTTTATCTTTCAAATAAATATTTATTTTCCGCTCTTGTTAAAAATTACGATTTAGTTGGATCAATTGTTGTTTGGGCACTGGGTTCAATTTCAACCCATGTTCAAAAGAACAGCTCATTCATCTTGGGGGTGAAGTAAATGGGAATTTGACCCGTGTGGTTCTTTGAAAGTAAAAAGCAGAGGTTTAAGGGGGTTTTGAGGTTAGTCAGGGATTTGTTTGGAATAGGGAAATGTCTACCTAACCTATTAAGAAGTTTCTATAATGGTAAGATTAGGAGTGCACTAAAAGTTTTAGTGGACTTAATTAAAAACAAGGGAAGGGGCATTTCTGAATAGGAATGCACTAGTTTGCTACTTATTTAAAGGCTGAAAGATATAGAGAACAGAGAGATCAGATCCAATAGAGCTTAAGAGAGCTAAGAAAAAGAAAATCTTAGAATTAAGAGAGATCAATAGAAAAAACAACACAGAAAAACTTAGAGAGATAGAGAGATTTACATTCTAAAAATATAGAAAGAGAACATAGAGAGATAACAGAGAGAATTAAGAAGAATTTTTGAGAGATAAAATTCAGAAAAACAAAAACTGCTGAAAATCTCATAGAATCATTATTTCATTGAGCTTCTATTGTGATTTTTAAAGTTTACAATGTGCTGAAGTAATTTCTGATTCATTTAGTGTGGAAATGGATTGAATTTGTTTTTCTAAAGTTTGGTTTGGAGTTGCTGTAGTCACTGTTTGATTGAGACTTTATTTTTTACTGCTTCGCATCAGTTTTTCTGGTTTGAACTGGTTTTGCTGATGATGGTTTCTTCTATATTGTTGCTGCTTGGTTGATCCTCACTCTTGTGTCTCTATTTCGATTTCCAGGTATTTCATGGATCTTTTTAACATGTGAAGTGCAACATAAGAAGGCTATGAAATTGATAGGCAATTCGAGACTTTTGTTGCTCAATGAATGATAATTCATGTTCTGATTTTATGTTATTTTAGCTTTTTTGGATCTTATTGTGTATTTAGTTGTGATTTTGGTTGAATCTAGTTGGTAAATTTAGACAGAAATTATAATTATGGTGCTAGTATTAGATGGTTTTGGAATTCTGATCTTATGAAGGCTGATTAAGTGTCTTAGTTGTAAAGGTTAAGATGGGTGAATAGGGATTCCGGTCTGTAGTTATATATGTCCTGAATATCTCTTTTAGCGTGTTAGGTGGGTTAGTTAATGTTAAGCATGTTATGGGTTTGGATCTTAATAATCCGATTGCATGAAGTTTTGACACTATTGGTAAAAGGGTTCTGAATTTACTTGGTGACTGGTTCAGTGCATTTACCAATTAGTTATTTTCTTCAAATGAGTCAAGGTTTTGGTGAAATAGCCCTGAATTCATGTGGAAATTGGGATGCTTAGTCAATCGACTTAAGTGTGAGTGTTAAAAAATGAGCAATGATTGTCTAGTTAATGTTTCAATGATTGTCAATTTGCAGTGATTCAATGATTATCATGTGAATATTTTTGAACTTAAAATGGTTTGAAATAGTTGTCAATTTAATGCTAGTTATTGTTACAATAGCTTAGTAATTGTTAGTTGTGGCTGTTTAATGGCGATTTCACAGGATTCGTCGAGTTTTGCTCCCATGTTGGTACTTAAAGATGACTTAAGGTTTTTAAGTTTAAGGTTGCATATCATTTAGTGTTAAAGTCGAGTCTTAATTTTGTGTTTAAAGAATTTCATAAACAGCATGCTTGTCCCTATTAATATTGGTTCCTTCATGGCTTTTGGATGCAACTTGGGCGCTTCATGGATTCGAAGTCGAGCCCCTGCTCGATAGTCTCAGACTCACGGAGTTGTGGGTTCATATTGGGCTTGAGTCTGAAAAGACTTGCCCCAAGATCAAAAATGCAATTGGGTACCTTTTGGGCATGTTTTAGTTTTTTTTCCCTTCGTTTGTTTGGACTGTTAGGAAGCAAATTCCTTTCAGGCAGTTGCCCTTTTAGCAGGATGTTTTGTAGTTGTAGTTTTAACATAGATTACTTTGAATCCTTCTAGGTTCATCCTTAATTAATTAGAATAATCAATTGGGTTTTTAATTAGTAAAATTAGGGGTTGAGCAATATTAGATAACACAAATAGTTTATGGCCCTCCAAATTTAGTTTGGATTTCCTTTTAAAATTGGAATTGAGGTGCGTCGTGCCAAACAAAATCTTCAATGCATGGACCTCATTTTACTATTTCTCTTAAATCCTTAAAGTTTGAGACGTGCCGTTTAGCGCATTTTCACGGCCCTCGCAAGGTTGCAAACACGTAGTTGCTTTAGACGCGTTATTTTAATAATGTAGCTTCATAAACTCGGGTGTGCATTTCATGTGACCCAAATTCAAATCTTAGCAGCGTTGAATAAAATATGTTTCGGATTGCCGGTGCATATCATGTGGCGCGATCCAAAGACATATTTTAGATGACGCTAAAATCTTCCTTAAATAATTTAAAGCAGTTTTAACGTTTAAAATGCACATAGGTTTAAAAGTGTTTCAAAATCAAATAAATAGGGAAATAATAAAAGTTGAGCAACCGTGCTAGAATCATGAAATGCGGGAAACCCTAACACCTTCTCCCGGGTTAGAAGAATTCCTTACCCGAATTTCTGTGTTCGCAGACTGTAATACAGAGTCAATCCTTTTCCTCGATTCAGGATTTTAACCGGTGACCTGGGACACCATAAAATTATCCCAAATGGCGACTCTGAATTTTAAATAAAATAATTCCGTTTTGGTTGTCACTTAAATTGAAAAAAACTCCCATATACCCTTTGCATGATGTAGTAAAAAGGGGGTGTGATAGTTGTTACTAGATATATGAGACTTAATGACAAGATAGAGATAATGAGAAATCTATAATCGAACCAATAGGTTAGCTATTCAGGGTCTCGGACTGGCCAATACGGGGCCTCGAGGCCGATTCCTGGGCTCGAGCTCGAGCTATTGAGGGTAGTTGGGGAAGGGCTAATAGGTTCGATATAATTAACGGAGGCTCTTTGTGGCCAATGATGAGTAATAAATGAAGAACAAGTATGAAGATAATAAATAAGGGCAACAATATTGGGAGAGTATGTTATAGAGAGGGACAGTTATTATATATTTCGTGTAGAATTGTTGGAGCAACAGAAGTCATCTCTATTTACAAAATGGAAAGGCTCCCCTTCATATAAAAAAGGAATCCTTATATGGTACAACATACATTAATGGTAAAGATATGGAGATGGGACATCTAGACATGACACCCTGATTCAGGTTCAGAGTAGGTTGGCTAGGCTTTGTCAAACTTAGTCGTGTGTCTTAGGAGCTCCCCATCTTTACCCTTGCCATGGTCAATATTGCCTCTACGCCGGGCATCGACGAGCTTTGAACAATAAGACTCGAGCATATCTTTGCAGGCTCGAGGCTTCGAGTTGATCTTTTTTAAATGCCTTAATGATGGAAAATTTAACACTACAATTTTGTTGTATACAGATAGTCTGTTTCCTAGAATGAAGTGATGAGAAATGATTTTGATGCCTAACTCTTTGAGCCCCCCTTGATGACCGCATACCGATGTCACAGCATGTGATAAGCCTTTTATGATAACAGAAAATGTTCCGTCTTCTCGCTTTTCAAGAATAATTCAAAGAATTGTGGTTTATCATTATTCAAAACCATAATCTCACCACCGATCCAACTCCCAAGATCACGTTATACGCGCCTGCTGTTACGTTTTCCAAGTGTGATAATGGCGTTGTCGGTTATGCTGCCTCCTTTCTTATAAATGGGAGCCTATTTGGATAAACCTTTCATCCAAGTTCCCTCCCATATTTACCACATCTTCTCTTCTTTGCATCCTTACCCATCGTTCTCCATGTTTGAGGCCCACGGCCTTGCGATTATCAGGTTGTGTTTATATCTGCCATACCAAGGTCTACCCCCTGAACTTCCCTTAGTTGATCGAGATTTTGCTGTTTCGTTGTTGTTGTTGTTGTTCTGAGATGATGGGACATGGAGACCGATTTCTCCCGTCCGAGGAATGCTCTTGGACTATACACTGTTGCTCACGAGGATGTTAGGACTATACTCTGCTGCTCACCCTCCTTTTCTGGCTGGGTGCACTACTAATTGTTGCATCCTGGGTCGGGACAATGTCTCAAGTAGTGTCTTTATAATAATAGCACTGACGAAATATGCACTAGCCAGATTTTTTAACCAGCCACGTTTTCGCTCGTTTTGGCTTCTCCTTCATTATTTTGCTCATCTCCATTGCTTTCCCCTTTTGAAGATGCCATTCTGTAGGGTCGAGATAAGACTCATGAGGGGATGTCGCTTTTGAAGATATTGTCTTTGATTTCATGTGCCCAAGGGGATGATATCCGAAGATGCTACTATCGAGGTCGCACTCTTGAGAATAGGCTAGGATCGCAGTCTTTTGCGTTGTGTATCCCTTTGCTTATTTGTTTCTATGTAAGGACCCCTTGTAGGGTTTTGTAATCATATGTAAGGACCCCTTGCGGGCTGTTGTAACCAAATATTTCTATGTATAAAAATATTTTCTCGACTTTCGTCCTTGATGCTTGACATTTTCCTTAAAATTTATGGAGACTCTGAATGTATGCCTCTGCTGAATATTGTCAATATCTAGCCCGGGTGCGAATATTCTTTCTGTTCTTCGTTTGATAAAAATGGCATCTTTTGGAGCCCACTGTTGTTCCTCGGACCAAGAATGAATTGGCCCGATAGACTCGGGCTGTCGGGACCCTTGGGTCATATGAAATAGTACCTCCATCCTTGAAATTTTCAAGAGCAGTTTCCGATCAAGGGTTAGATTTGGTCACCTGGAAACATGCTTTGAACTTGATGTAGAAAACTTTTAAGGCATTATAGATAGGTCCCAGATGAGGAGTTGCCTAGACCGGAGCAGCACTGAGCCGAATAGGGCCGATCAAGAGATTGCAATTTATTTGAAGGATGCTACCAATGCCAAAGCCGAGTTGAAGAGGGTCCTCGATCGCGAAGAGAGTATCAAAGAATATGCTCGTTGCAAGTCCCAAAAAAATATTCTCAACAAGATCGACATCAGGAGTTTTGTTCTGTCGGAAAAGCTGGCGACAACGATGGCGGATGAGCGTGGTCCTCAGTTACTCCTTTCCGACATCGAGCAGAGTGAAGATAAGGTGGTAGGTAGTAGCTCTCAGGGGTAGGGCATATACTTTTCCATTTTTTATGTAGTATCTTCAGAGCATGTTTCTAGATGGAGAATGTATTTTTTCGCCCATGTGTATAAAAGAAAACTTGTGGATTTACCTCTTCTGTACCCCTTTCTGTCTTGCGTTTGTCCAGGTGAGTTGGTCTTAGAGTTGGTGAGAATCCTTAGACTCGTGATATGGCCCTGGGGCTCATTAGGCTGGCTTGGCGGCTCTTACGCACTCGGTCGATGCGACCATTAGTTTAAGCTGGAATTTGAGCTCTTATGCCCTTGAACAACTATTTTGGGTTTAGTTTCCGAGTCAGGTTTCGACTCGAGTTCATTTTCCCTCAAGCTTCTATGTTTGCATAGGTTGGCGATAATGGCTCTTACGCATTTGATCTAAGCGATCTTTTATGTGCGTGGCCCCGAGGCTCATTAGGCTGGCAACAATGGCTCTTACACTTTGCCCAGAGTCTTTTGTAGTTAACTATTTTGGGTTCTGTCTTCAAATCGGGTTATGACTCGAGCTCATTTGAACCTCATGTTTTCATATTTGTATGAGTTGGCGACAATGGCTCTTACACTTTGCCTTGAGGCTTGTATAGGTACCTATATTGGGTTCTGTTTATAATGTAAGTTGGCGATAGTGGCTCTTATGTTTTGGGTTGAAGCAACATTTTATTGGCTTTATTTTCCTCTCATTGAGGACTTTTGAAATGATTTTGCCTGTCCTGTCGTTGGTTTGGGAAGAACCACAATTTCAAGTCATTTACGGTGATGTTCGAGCACCTCGGGAGGTATGGCTCGTAGGCTAAGTAGCTCGAAGCCTTGTGATTTGGAGCTGACATGGTCGAAGCTTTTTTCCTATATCGAGGGTAGCTTGTTTAATCGGTTCTTTTCGAAGTAGATTTGAATTAATGGCCTATGATTTTGTAGCGACAATCGGGCATCCCTGAGTCGCGTTAATCTGGCTGGTACAACTATATGACCATAGTAATTTGTGCTTGTCCGAAGCCATTTTTGTCCCGAGTGTAGTATTTTAGGTGCCTATATCGAGGGTATGCCTTTTCAGGAATCTTAGAAATTCGATATATAACCTAAACTTCGGGATCGAGTTTATGCCTGTAGTAAGTTTTTACAAAATTTTCATGCCTTGCTTGATGTCTTATAGATTTTGGTCAATACTTGGTACAAGTATGATTCATGCCTTGCTTGAGGTCTTACTGTTTTTGCCAATAATTGTTACAAGTGTGGTTCATGCCTTGCTTTGGGTCGTATAGTTTTTGTTGTTGCCTTATAGAGGTCTTCCGAGACTGAGTCTGCCCACTTGGGGACTTATGGCCTCAGGTTTTTGATGAATGGAAATTGGGGACAGTCTCCGAGTCATCGATTTTGTTTTGGCTAGGGAGCCATTACTCGTGAACTTAGAATTGCCTCACCGAGGGCTTATAATTTCGGAGATTCTTATAAACTTTTCATGCCTTTGAGGTCTTATAGTTCTGTTGGTACTTAGTACAAGTATGATTCATGACTTTCTTAAGGTCTTATAGTTTTTGTTGCTTTCTTATACAGGTCTTACGAGACCGAGTCTGCTCGCTCGGGGTCTTTTGGCATTGGGTTTTTGAGTTTTTGATGCTAGTCTCTGAGTGAAAGGAATTTTTTTTTTATTTTTTGGAGATGTTTTGTGATTTCCATGCTACCTTGTTAAGGGCTTATGTGTTTGGAGATCTGACCCTAAGGTCATGCGGGTGTCGAGTTATTGACGCCGGTCAACGAGTATTTGGGGTGCTCTCGATGGAGGAATTTTTATTACAAAAATGCTGAGTTTCCTTTGGAGTATGAGATGCTTTGGCAAAAGATATTCTTTGATTACTTGGCACAAATACATGTGTCTCCGCCATCGGGGGCCCGGCTATGCGGACACGGTTCAATCGACCGTTTGGTCCAGCGCATCAATTCCCTATTCGGACCATGTTTGGTGTTTCTCGGCTCCTCTAGGCAAATGATCACCCGAGGGGATGTTCTTCAGTGTTCGGGGTTGACTACAAAAGAAGCCTTGAACGCATGCTGGATCTTCCTTAGGTAGCATATAGGTGTTGCCTCGTTAAAAACCTTGCCGATAAAACCCTCTTCAGGATAAAAACTAGATCAAAGGAAAAAAGTGCAATCGACACTTTAACACCTTAAGGTCTTTGAGCTGGGTTAGAGCTTTTGAATGCATTGATCGGGCACCTGCATAAGTGTTAGTTTAAAATATTAAATGAAAATTGGAATGGTTATACCTTATCGTGGGATACGTCGGCGATGTCCCGAGGTCCGATATGTCCCGGTCATTTTTAATGAGGACATGGTACGGTCCTCTGCTATGTTAAATCGGGCTTAGCCGAAGATGCCGATGCCATGTCGTGCACCGCGAACATTTCCCTTACCGTGTGTTGTTCCCCGTAGACGGTTTTAATCACATCCTTTTTTGGGAATTTCATCTTTTGATGGAGGGTGGATGGTACTTCTCTCATGCAGTGTATCCACGGCCGTCCAAACAAGGCGTGGTATCTCATGTCTCCTTCGATGACATGAAATTTAACGTTTTGGGTCATGCTGGCCATGCTAACTGGGAGAGTGATCTCTCCTTTCGTTGTTTCACTTCTCATGTTGAATCCGTTCTTGAGTGGCGGGCACGATTTGGTCTAGCAGTCAGAGCTTTTCTATTACCCTCGACCTTATAATGTTTACTGATCTACCTGGATCCACGAGTCCATATTTTATTTGTGTATTTACGATGAAAGAGATTACCAGTGTGTCGTTATGAGGTTGAGACAAGGTCTCAGAGTAGTCCTTGCTGAATGTGAGGGCACTTCAGGTACGTATCCCCCGATTCGCTTTTCTCTGGTGATGGATATTTTAGTCATTCTCATCACGAATTCTTGGGAAGTGTCGATGTTCCCCAATATCATGTTGATAACATGTTGTGGCTCATTTGTTTCATTCTTCTTGGTTGCCTCTCTTTGTCGGAACTGATTTTTGGCCTCATTGTTCAAGAATATCGGAGGTGACCTTTATTGAGTAACCTGGCTACTTCCTTGAGCTGGTGGCAATCTTCGATCCTATGGCCATGTGTATTAGGAAATTCATATACTAAGTAGTGGTTCCTTTGGGAAGGATCCGACACATCGACGTTGAAGTTGTATTCTGATAGGCGCGGTGCCCCTGTTGGCTCCGTGTTTGCATAGAATCCGATTCTGTTAATGAGTTCCCGAGGGTCCTGTCCTCGGTTGACCAATCGATTATTGCGAGGGGGGTTGCGCCTCAGGGCATTCCTCCTATTTTTGGTATATGGTTGACACATTTCTTTGTTTGTCTTTGGCTCCTTTGCTAAAAGACTTCTCGAGTATACTGGGCTCGATGGGACTCCTAGTTGATTATTTTCGACCCTGATCTATGACTGATATTAGGGGTGTACATAGGCCAGGTTGGTTCGAATTTTTCAATTACCATACCAAACCAAGAGTGTCGGATTTTTAAATCTATGAACCAAACCAAACCAACGAAATCGGGTTTTTCAATCTCGGGTTTTCTCGGGTTTTTCGGGTTTTTTCGGGTTTTCGGGTTTTTTTTCCGATAAGTCTTCATAGCACAAATATATAACTTGTGCTCCACAAACTTCTCTAATCCTACAAGGATACAACTATATAATGTATTTTTCAAGAAAATAACACAATAATATGAGGTGCGTCATAACATTGTACTAAAATATTCAATAACAAAAATACTAAAATC
>MU752378.1:5841-108270 GCA_026770625.1 Nicotiana glauca | reverse complement strand
TTGGTTTGGTTTCGGTTTGACTTTTTTTAGTTAAAACCAAACCAAACCAATTATGGTCGGGTTATTTTTTCCAACACCAAACCAAGTCAAACCAACCCATGATCGGATTTTTTTTCTCGGTTTGACTCGGATTACTGGTTTGGTGCGGTTTATCGGTTTTCTTTGTACACCCCTAACTGATATCGCTTGTGGACGTCCTATAAGGTTTTGGCGGGATACTCGATCAGATTCTTTTTTAGCTTCCTTGAAGCTACTGAGCTCCGTTCATTCAGGCGTAAAGTGAAGGCATGTACCGCCCAGTCATCGGAGATTGGGGGTAGTTCCATTCGTTCCATTTGGAAGCGAGATACGAATTCTCGCAGCATTTCGTTCTCCATCTGCTTGATGTTGAACACGTCATACTTCCTTATTGCCAATTTGATGGCATCGGCGTGTGCTGTTATTAAGGAGTCTTCTAGCATGGCAAATGAGTCTATGGAGTTGGGAGCTAGGTTGTGATACAACATCATGGACCCCTTCGAGAGTATTTCCCCAAACAACTTTTATGTCATTGCCCTTTACTGTGCATGTGTATGACGTAACGTGCTCATTGGGGTCTCAGGCCCCATTGTATTTTGGGAGTTCTGACATTCTGAACTTCTTTGGAATAGGTTTTGGAGCCGCTTCCTCTAGGAACGGTCATTGCACTAACTTCTTCGAATCTACACCTTTTAGGACGGGGGGTGCACTAGAGATTTGGCCGAACCTAGAGTTGTATGTTTATACCATTTTGTCTATGGCTGCTATCATTTTCTCGCCTGACTCAATCCTTTTGGTGAGGTCCTCCAGTATTTTTACGATGGCAAGATCAGCTATCAATCCATTATTGCTCGATCTCTCCCGTACCTGTTCAGCGGGGGGAGCTGTTCCTTGTGCTACTGTGCTAGGAGTTTTCGAGTGGCTTTGCAGCTGAGCAATAGCCAGCTATTGTGCCTGTAATATTTCAAAAATAACATGGAGGTTAACCTTCCATTTTTCCCAAGTTCGGGTTTTTTGTGCTTCCTGTTGGTCGCCTTGTTGTATGCTCATGTCAGCGCGTGAGGTTTCATCGACATGTTGCGCATCGCGCGAACCCGCGTCTGCTGGAATCGGTCCAGGTGCATTCTCAGGGTTTTGTGGTGGCGCACCAAAAATTGGAACAACCACACCATTCTCTCTGTTGTTTTCAAGGTTGTCATTTTCAACACTGTTTACTTAGCCAGATATTTTGACCTGAAGTCGAAGATCTAGGACAAGAAAAAGTGTGAAAGATAACTTGCATTATGTAATGAAACCAGCAAGAAAATAATCACTATTATTTTTATCCCCACGGTGTGCGCCAAACTGTTTACTGTGAAAATGGTAATAACAATTAAATTTGTTGATGAGACTCTAAAAATATGTGATCTACTTTTATGCTAGTTGTTTAGTAGTTGATACTAGATATGTGAGACTTAATGACAATATAGAGATAAGGAGAAAGCTATAATCGAACCGATAGGTTAGCTATTTGGGGTCTCGGACTAATCGATATGGGGCCTCGAGGCTAATTCCTGGGATCGGGCTCGAGCTATTAGGGGTAGTCGGGGAAGGGCTAACAGTTACGATAATTAAGAGAGGCTCTTTATGGCCAATGATGAGGGAAACAATATCGAGAGTGTATGTTATTGAGAGGGAAGAGAGAGAGAGAGAGTTCTTGTATATTTCGTGTAGAATAGTTGGAGCAACAGCAGTTATCTCTGTTTACAAAATGTCATGGATCCACTTTATATAGAAAAGGAATCCTTATATGGAACAACGTACATTAATTGTAAAGATATGGATATGGGATAGCTAGACATGACAACCTGATTCGGGTTCAGAGTAGGCCGGCTAGGCTTTGTCAGACTTAGCCGTGTTTCTTGGAAGCTCCATCATTACCTTTTCCACTGTCAGTATTGCCTCTAGGTTGGGTATCCACGAGTATCGAGGACGGATACTCGAGCATATCTTTTCAGCCTCGAGGCTTCGAGATGATCTTCCGAAATGCCTTAATGACGGAAAATTGGACCCTCTAATTTTGCCGTATACAGTACCATATTTTGTGATAAAAGAAGTCTTTTCTCTATCCTTGGGGTTCATCTGAATTTGATTATATCCCGAATAGGCATCGAGGAAAATAAGGGTTTCATGGTTGGCTGTGACATCAATTAGTCAGTCAATGTTGGACAGTGGGAACGAGTCATTTGGGCAAGCCATTTTTAGATCTTTATAATATACGCACATTCTTAGTTTATTGCCCTTTTTGGGAACTACCACCACATTTGCCAGCCATTCGGGACATTTTACCTCCCTAATAGACCCTATTTTGAGGAGCTTTGTTACCTCGTCTTTGATGAATGCATTCTTTACCTCGGATTGGGGTCTCCTTTTTTGCTTCACCGATTTGTATCTAGGGTCGACGCTTAGTCGATTAATGGCCATCTCTGGTGGGATCCCTGTCATGTCTAAATGGGACCAAGTAAAGCAATCGATGATTTTAATAAGGAACTTGATGAGTTTTTTCATGAGTTCATAGGTTAATCCCGTCCCCAGGTATACCTTCCAATCTGGGAGAAGCTCGACCAATACGACTTTCTCCAGTTCTTCGATAGTTGACTTTTTTGCATCTAGTTCTTCGGGGGCAATGAATGTTTTGGAGTGAGGAAATCTTCTTTATCATACTTGGGGGTTGGTCGGTTTTCCAACTCTTTCGAGGTGGTGTGAACAGAATTCAGTACTTCTTCATGGACCGCGAACATTTCCTTCGCCATGTGTTGCTCTCTATACACCATCTTTATTTCGTCTTTTGTAAGAAACTTAATCATCTGATGTAGGGTTGATGGAACCGCTTTCATATTATTTATCCACGGACTACCGTGAAAGGCATTGTACCTTGTATCACCTTTAATGATATGGAACATGGTATCTTGAACTGCATCAGATATGTTAACAGGGAGGCTAATATCTTCTTTTATTGCCTCGCCGGCCATATTGAAGCTGTTGAGGATTCGGGATGTACGTATGACCTAATCAAGCAGTCCGAACTGCTATACCACTATCGATCTAAGTACATTGGCTGAACTACCAGGATCCACAAGTATACGTTTAATTTGGATGTTATTTAAGAGAAATGAGATTACTGTCGCAGATGAGACAAAGTCTCGAAATCATCTTTAGTGAATGCGAGAATGTCCTCAGATGCCCAGCCCGGGCTTGCCCTTGCACTACCGCAAAAACCTTTATTCGTTTGATCCTGGACCCCTAAGAAACATCAGTCCCTTCGATAATCATATGAATGTTGTGCTGAGGTTTCCTACTTCGCTTCACATGTTTGCCTCTCTTTCTTCCCAAGTGGGATTTTTTCGAGTGCCTTATTGATTTTCTCGACGCATACTCCTATTGGTTTGGGAACTTATGCCAACGTATCGGGTGTTGTGTGAAATCGTGTCCACAGGAATTGGTTCTCATGCATCCTCAGGGTTTTGTGGTGGTACACCGACACCTGGAACATCCACGCCATTCTCTCCATAGTCCTCGAGATTGTTGTTTTTACATGTGTTTTTAAACATTTTGACCTGAAACCAAAGATCTTTGACAAGGAAAAGTGTGAAAGATAACTTGAGTTATGTAGTAAAACTAGCAAGAAAATAATCACTATTATTTTTAGCCCCACGGTGGGTGCCAAACTGTTTACCTAGAAAATTGTAATTACAATTAAATTTGATTTTTAGTTCTAAAAATATGTGATCCATTTTTATGCTAGTTGTTAGGAAATTGATGCTATATAAAAGACTTATAAACAAAATAAGAGCTTGAGAGCAAGGTGATAATCAAACCGAATAGTTAATAATCGAGGCCTTGAGCTTGCTTATTCAGGGCCCCGATGTCGAGTCTGATGCTCGATTGGGAGCTGCCAAGGGTGGATTAACAGTTATGATAGAATCAATGGAGGCTCTTCATGGAAAATAATAAACAATAAATGGATAATGATGAATATAAGTAATAAATGCAAGTAATGAAATCAAGAAAATATCGTAGAAAGAGGATAAAATGTTCTTGTGTATTCAATATTGAGCAACAGATCCTTTCTAAATGACAAGGGGCCCCTTTATATATGAAGGGGAAACCCAACATAGTATGAACACATGTATAATTATTAAATAAAGTAGCTGGTACAACCACTCAATCATCATGTGCAGACTGTCACTATTTGTGCAGGCGTTTATCAAAAAATAAAACTCCTAGGCAACTTCCCACTTATCGGCGATAAATACTGGTCCATTCTACCCCGATATTGGGCGTGAAGTCCTTCCAAGGGCATCGAACCCCGGGCTATCCTCCGGGACCTTCAAGGTGAGATTGTGCGATGCCTTATCAATTATAAACTCGATCTTCCCAATTTTAGCCACATACACCGTGCCATGTTATGTAAGTGTAAAGCAGGAAGGGTGATGCCATGCCATTTCATTTATACTATCATGCTTTTATATTATCATGAATTTAAATCACGATGGGTGTTTCTGTGCAGGCGAGGACGAGGGACATGTATTACGTTGTGATCTTTTTTCCTTGTGTATACGTTCATGCCTTTCAATTCAGATGTTATTGTTGTACTTATGGTTCTTATGTGACTTGTCATTATTGCCCTGTCCTTGTCATCTATGTTAATTGTTATTGTGTTGCCCATGCCTTCTACTTGCTAAACTTGCAAATACCATGCCTACTTACTGTTGTTATAATTACATCTATGTCGCATCTATTTTGTTGCACTTTAATATAAGACTTCTACCATGTTAATCATTTATGCCTCTACTTGTTAACTTATAAACATCATGCGTTCCCCTATTATTCGTTATATCAATATTTAGGCCTCCACTATGCTAGTGAGTTGAAGGTTAGATTCCTGTTTCCTAATAATGTCATTACTCCTATGCCTTCCACCTAGTCTATTATTGTTGTCCATATGTATATCCTCAGTCATTATTGCTACTTCTGTATTTCCTACTTTGTCATTACTGTCATTTCTTCAATCTGGTTGGTACTGTTATACACATATTTGGTGAGGATAAGATAAATTCATGAACGGTGTTGTCGTGCAATTAACTTGTTATCTAAGTACATTCCTCACGCTATGAAAGATATGGAGTGAAAATCGTGGCTTATTGATTTTTGCACTAAGAAAAAGATTAGTCGAGATATTTGAAAATGTGTAAATTGTGATCTCTTCTAGTACTCAATTATCGCCATGCATATTCGTTACATGTACCCTCTTCTTTTATATCATAGTAGAGTTCGATTGCTAGTTTACGGTAAGGGTTTTATCAATGAGTATCTTTTAACTAAAAATCCTCGTCACTACTTCAATGAGGTTAGACAAGATACTTAGTAGGTATGTAGAGTCAATTGTACTCATACTACACTTCTGCACCTTGTGTGTAGATATAAGGCCTCTTGAAAATTTGGGCTCAAAAACCTAGTAGCTTGTGGTGTCAAGTTCCGAACCAAAGTTTTCCAGAAAAGTGCTATTTTTGCGGTCCAGAATGCGGTAATAAATCAAGTATATGGACCGCATTTCTGCCGCAGATTGAGTCAGTGGTTTGGTTAAAATTGAGGTCAAAATACGGTCCATTATGCGATCATATAACTGATACGTGGACCGCATTTCTGCCGCAGATTGAGTCACTGGTTTGGTTAAAATTGAGGTCAAAATGCGGTCCATTATGCGATCGTATAACTGATACGTGGACCGCATTTCTATCGCAAAATGAGTCAATGTGTTAGTAAAATTTGAGGTCAAAATTGCGGTACATTATGCCACCGCAAATCATGTATACGGACTGCATTTCGGCCAGACACCCAAATAGAATGTTCAGAGTTTTGGAGAACTTGTGTGGTCCAATATGCGGACCGCATTTCCACTCTGCGATCGCAAAGTGCGACCGCAAACCTGACTCGGGCTCCTAGTTTTCTAAATTTGAAATTCGACCCCTTTTTCAAGAAAATACCCCAATCCCTCATTTTAACGTATTTTTTGAACAAAATAAGAGGGAGGGAAGAGAGGGTTCTTGAGAAAGAAAGTTCATTTTCACCAAATGGATTTTCAAAGTCACCCAGGCCCGGGAAATTTCAAGTAATTGTCTTCACTTCCATTCTTGCAGGTAAAATCCCCAACCCTTTTTGATTGGTTTTCATATTTAACCAGAAAGAGGGGGGGGGGGGTTTCTCATGCATTAATTATTGAAAATATGAGTTGAAACTCACATGCATGCCCTTTTAAAACGTAAAATCTAGTAAGAGGAATTGGGTAGGAATAAAGAATTATTCAAAGAGGGGTTGATAACCTAAATAAGTTCGGGTAGTAATTGTGAAATTTAATTCTAAGATATATGTGTTAACTTCTGAACTAGATTGATGTTACTAGACTATTTGGTGAATTGAAAGTAGAAGTTAAAAAGGGAATTCGGCTCCAGGTATATATGGCTAAGTTTAACCTTTGTAAAGTCACCTTGTTGGTATACGGGTAATTGGTACATGTTATTTATGTGGATTACTTTTGAATTCTTGTGATTAATATGTCTTGATGTCGGTTAAGTTTTTCCATTTTAATGGGATGAGTAAATGTCAATAACCCAAGTGTGTGGTCATGAATGAGTTATGTGGTAAGAGCTGTGAAACAAACGACGGAAAGAAATCGTAATTGATGCAATTGAAACAACTGTGGCAGTATCATATATGACTTTTTGTGGGCAATTAACATTATGGGCTATTGTATATGTTGGAATTGGTATTGATGATTATGAACACTTTTTATGAATTGTTGTTGTTGTTGCGTGAGATATGATTCTCCGGTGGGATCGGGTTGTGCGCCGCAACACGAAGTAATAAGGTGTGGGTTGTGGTGATAAGGGTGGTCGAGGTAATAAGGGTGGAAAAGTGATTGAAATCACTATTGAAATGAAATTATGTGAAAGTTGTGAAATCATTGGTGTGACGAAATGATGTTGAAAGGGGAAAAGGAGAGATTGTGAAACTTGTTTGGCTTTGGTTTCTCCTTTCATGTGCATTTGAGTTGTCGATTATATTACTGTTGTTATTCGTGTATTAGGTTATTTTACTTTGGGTAAAGTTTGTTCATACATACCAGTACAATTCTAGTGTGCTGACGTCCCTTTTGTTGTGGGCGTGCATTCGGGTTATGATTGTAGGTGGTTCCTCAGCACATACCTAGTCTACCGGCAATAGCACTCCTTCACCCTCCATCAGCTGTGTTGGTGAGCCCCTTTCCTCTCGGGGCCCTGTGTGGCTCAAGCCACTTTTCTTCTCGAAATCGTATTTTGGTATTTGTGTAAGTTATAGCCGGAGCCTTCTTACTGCCAAGTATTATAATACTCTTCTGTATCCTTAGAGGCTCCGCAGACAGGAACTGTGAGTTATGTACTTATGTATTTTGGGACAGTATAACTTTTAAACCACGCTAAGCAACTATGTATGTGATGTAAATTTCGTAAGGATATGTTTAAGTCATGCATGGCTATTTCACTTGGTTAATAGGTAATAAAAATGCGGGGTAACACGTGGGTTAGAAAAGGGTACCCAGATCCGCTTGACTGGGTTTTCCCGGTCAAGCACCGGTCATCTCCCTCAAATTAGGGGAGTGACAAACTTGGTATCATAGCCTAAGGTTTTAAAAGAGTCCTAGGATGTCTCGGAGCCATGTCTACTAGAGCTATTCTTATCGGTGTGTTGTCGACCACATCTATAAGTAGGGGGCTGCATGGACATTTAGGAAATTACCCTCTTCTTTGTTATTCTATATCGTGCGGTGTAGTGAAAAGTGGAAGTATCTATGTCTAACTCGTGCTCTGTTTCGAATTTTTCAGCAATGGCACCTAAGAAGAAAGCTAGACTCGGCCTTGGTGCCAATGCCACCCCAAATGTGGCTATGAATCATGTACCTAATGTCATAGGTGAGAGTAACTCCCCGGTCTTGAATCTGCCTGGTCCATCTGTTCCAAATCCAAGTATTCCTGTTCCAGCTTCGGCAGAGGGTGCTACCATCCCTCCCACTAATATTCCTACTCCTGATGCTGTTCGAGCTTCCGGTCTCAGGGCTTTTGATAGGGACCTTAGAGGAGCCATCCATATGTTGACCTATTTAGTGGCCACCCAGGCCCAGAGATCTCATGATGCCCCTGTGTCCTCCAGCGGAGACAAGGAGATTCTGCCAGCTCCAGAGTCCACCAGTTTTTGCGGTTGGCCCCTCCAAAGTTCACAGGCACAAACCTAGAGTCCGATCCACATGATTTCCTTGATGAAATGTATAAGACCCTTTGAGTGATGAAGGCCACAGAGACAGAAGGGGGTTGAGTTGGCTTCATAAGGTTGAGGGGAGCAGCGCATTCGTGGTTCGAGATGTGGGAGGATTTCCGTGGGGAGGGAGGACCTCCAGCTAGATGGGATAAGTTTGTAGATGCCTTTATGGACCACTTCTTGCCTGCCAAGACAATGGCAGCCAGTGCCACTGAGTTCAAAGTCCTCAAGCAGGGTAGTATGAGTGTTTGGGAATACCACATTGAGTTTTTGAGATTGTCCAAGCATGCTCCTCAATTAGTGTCGACCATGGATGCTCGAGTTTGGCGATTCGTTCAGGACCTTAGCCCTTTGGTGGTGAATGAGGCTGCTACAGCGGCCTTACACTCCGATATGAATTATGGACAGATTTTGGGGTTCGCTCAGGCCACAGAGGCTAAAAAGTTGAAGATACGGGGGAAAGGGAGAGTAGCAGTAGGGCCCGATCTGTGGGTCACTCAGGGAGACCAGTTCAAGAGAGAGGACCATCAGGGCCATCCAAGCCATATGTTCAGTCCTCAGCGAGCACACCTCCATCTGTGCACAGTTATCAGCAGAGCAGTCACTTGAGACCAGGTTTAGACAGTAGGAGACCCCATCAGTCCGGTCGTCCAGGAGGGAGATCACAACAGCAAGGGAGGGCTCCATTCCCTAAGTGTGGGAGATTCCATATAGAGACTTGTTATTTCGACATCCCGTTGTGTTATACATGCGGGCTGAGAGGTCATATCCAGCAAGATTGTCATGCGCCTAGTCAGGGCATGGATAAAGGATTTACTCAGTCATCCAATTCTTTAGCTGCCAGATCATCCATGCGTCCTCCAGCTCTAGCAGGGCATGGTGCAGTTAGGGGAGGAGATCATGGTATAGGTCGACCTAGCCGATTTTATGCTTTGAGTGGTTGCTAGAGTGCAGAGGCTTCACCCGATGTCATTACAAGTATCTTGTCTGTTCTGTCCATTGATTGTTATGACCCTATTGATCCAGGGTCCTCTTTGTCTTATATCACCCCATTCGTTGATTTAAATTTTGGGATAGAACCTGAACAACTTCATGAGCCGTTCTCTATATCGACTCCAGTTGGTGATTCTATTACAGCCGTGCGAGTTTATAGGAATTATGTTGTCATGGTATGCGGTCGTGTTACCACGGCCGATCTCATCGAGCTTGGAATAGTGGATTTTTATGTGATTATGGGAATAGACTGGCTTTATTCGTGCTTTGCTAAACTTGACTGCCGAATGAGAGTCATGAGACTCGAGTTCCCTAATGAGCCGTTTATTGAGTAGAAAGAAAATGGTGTGGTGTCGAAGAGTAGGTTTATTTCTTACCTTAAGGCTTTAAAGATGATTAACAAGGGGTGTATCTATCATTTTGTCTGGGTGGCGGACACCACTTCACAAGTGTTTGTCCCCGAGTCTGTGCCAGTTGTGAATGAGTTTCTTGAAGTGTTTCCGGATGAGCTTCTAGGGATTCTTCCAGATAGGGAGATTGAATTTGGGATTGATGTATTGCCAAATACGTAGCCAATATCTATTCCACCATACAGAATGGCACCAGCAGAGTTAAGGGAGTTAAAGGAACAGCTGAAGGATTTATTAAAAAAGGGTTCATACGGCCGAGTGTGTCGCCGTGGGGTGCTCCGATTCTTTTTGTCAGAAAGAAGGATGGGTCGCTCCGGATGTGCATTGATTATCGACAGCTTAACAAAGTCACCATCAAGAATAAATATCCTCTACCTCAGATAGATGACTTGTTCGACCAATTTCAAAGTGCAAGGTTCTTTTCCAAAATCGATCTACGATCCGGGTATCACCTATTGAAGATTAGAAAACAGGATATTCCTAAGACCGCTTTCAGAACTTGCTATGGTCATTTTGAATTCTTGGTCATGTCTTTTGGGATAACTAACACCCCGACAACTTTCATGGATCTTATGAATCGGGTCTTCAAGTCATTTCTAGACTCCTTCGTGATTTTTTTTATTGATGACATCCTTGTTTATTTGCGGAGCCGGGAGGATCATACCGGTCACCTCAGGGCAGCTCTGCGGACTCTTCATCAGCACCAGTTGTATGCTAAATTTTCGAAATGTGTGTTTTGGTAGAGCTCATTGCCTTTTTAGGTCATGTTGTCTCCAATAAAGGGTTTCAGGTGGATCCCCAGAAGATTGCAGCGGTGATAGATTGGCCTAGACCCACAACCCCGATAGAGATTCATAGCTTCTTGGGATTAGCAGGGTATTATCGGAGGTTTGTGGAGGGATTCTATACTCTTGCCTCCCCATTGACTAAGTTGACGCAAAAAGCAGTGAAGTTCCAATGGTCCGACGCTTGTGAGAAAAGTTTTCAGGAATTGAAGTCAAGGTTGACCTCGGCACCGATACTGGCCTTGCCAGAAGGCATGGAAGGATTTATGGTTTATTGCAATGCCTCCAGGGTTGGCTTGGGGTGTGTGTTTATGCAACATGGGAAGGTTATAGTGGATGCTTCAAGGAAGCTCAAGAATCAGGAGAAGCAATATCTGACGCATGATTTGGAGCTTGCATTAGTGGTGTTTGCTTTGAAAATATGGCGGCATTACCTGTCAAATTCTTGTGATTAATATGCCTTGAACGTTGTCGGTTAAGTTTTTTCGTTATAATGGTGTGAGTAAATGTCAATAACCCAAGTGTGTGTAGGCATGAATTTGTTATGTTGTAAGAGCTGTGAAACAAACGATGGAAAGAAATCATAATTGATACAATTGAAACAACTGTGGCAATATCATATATGACCTGTTGTGGGCAATTATCGTTGTGACTTGAAATGTATACAGGTTATTATATATGTTGGAATTGGTATTGATGATTATGAACACTTTTTATGAATTGTTGTTGTTGTTGCGTGAGATATTATTGTCCGGTGGGATCAGGTTGCGCCCCGCAACACGAAGTAATAAGGTGTGGGTTGTGGTGATAAGGGAGGTTGAGGTAATAAGGGTGGCTGAGGTAATAATGGTGGAAAAGCGATTGAAATCACTATTGAAATGAAATTATGTGAAAGTTGTGGAATCATTGGTGTGACGAAATGATGTTGAAATAGGAAAAGGAGAGATTGTGAAAATTGTTTGGCTTTGGTTTCTCCTTTCATGTGCATTTGACTTGTCGATTCTATTACGGTTGTCATTAGTGTATTTATTGATTTTACTTTGGGTAAAGTTTGTTATACATACCAGTACAATTCAAGTGTGTTGATGTCCCTTTTGCTGGGAGTGCTACATTTGTGTTATGATTGTAGGTGGTTCCACAGCAGGTACTCCAGTCCACCGGCAGTAGCACTCTTTCACCCTCCGTCGGCTGTGTTGGTGAGCCCCTTTCCTCTCGGGGCCCTACGTGGCTCAAGCCACTTTTCTTCTCGGAATCTTATTTTGGTATTTGTGTACGGTATAGCAGGAGCCTTATTCCGACAAGTATTATAATACTCTTTTGTATCCTTAGAGGCTCCGTAGACAGGAAATGTGAGTTATGTACTTATGTATTTTGGGAAAGTATAACTTGTAAACCACGCTAAGAAACTATGTATGTTATGTAAATTTTGTAAGGATTTGTTTAAGTCATACATGTCTATTTCACTTGGTTAATAGGTAATGAAAACGTAGGGTAACACGTGGGTTAGAAAAGGGAACCCAGGTCCACTTGACTGGGGTTGCCCGGTCTAGCGCTGCTCATTTGGACGTGATAGCAGATTTTGGAGCGGAGCTACTAGTGATGTCGGGAGCTGACTCTGAAGATGTTCGTGTATTCTGGAATATAGCTGCCACTTGTCCTTTGTAGCTTTAGATTTTGCTAATCTGTTTATATAACTTTCAAACAGATCTTGTATTTATTTGTACCAATTTTGTAAATTTCAAATTCTTAAAAGCTTATGATTCGTACTACCAATCTTTGGGTTAATATATAAATGTTTAGATAATTCCTCACTATTTTCCTATAAATCTCATTTGAATTGTATTGACCATTAGTTGTCTTACCCAGCATGTCGAGTTAGGTGCCGTCACCACTAGTGGATTTTGGGTCGTGACAAGTTGATATCAGAGTGCTAGGTTCGTAGGTTATACGAGTTATGAGAGAGTGTCTATTAGAGTCTTGCAGATCGGTACGATGATGTCCATACCTATCTTTGGGAGGCTTATGGGCATTTAGGAAAAAATTCCCTTTCTTCTTTTATCATCATGCGGCTTTATTTCAGCTTGAAACCTATGATTTTGATTCATCCTATTCGTTCATATGTGACATGGCGCACTCAGTATTAGTTATGTTCCAATGATCTGTGATGCTACCGAAGGACTACGACAGGCAATGGATGCTTGATTATCATTGTGATGTGATGTTTAGCCTCTAAAGCAGATGTAGTGTTAAATATTCCAGTCATTCAATTGTGGTACGGGGAGGGTTCTTATATCTGATTGGTAATCAAAGACTTGGTAAAACTGGCTACTGGCCTAGCTGATGTGATTAAGGTAGGTTAATGGTAAGGCGTTGATTTGAGTATAGCCGGTGGGTCACCTCCTGCGTGATGAGTAGGGATAATGTGTTTCTTATGAGGTTTCCATTCAGTGGGGTGCAGATATTTTCAGAGTATTTGGTGAAGTTGGTTGACTATTAGAAGGATGGATAAGTGTTTGGCAGAGTCTTCGGAGTGTTCCATGTTTCATAAGTTTTTAAGTGTTTAACTAAATCACCGTGTGGGATCGGAGCATGCTATGAAAATGTGGCACTTTGAATTGCCGATGATGTGTTCTATGGCATCTGTGAGCATGTGATTTTTGCTTCGCTTGAATCATTCTTATAGACTTCTTAGAATTAGGATTTTTCTTTTATTAGATTTTTTAGGATTTAATTGCTTAATTTCGTATGTGTGTGCATGATACTTCATAAAAAAACACAAAAAAATATTGCATTTGCAGTTAGGACTTAATTTTAAATATTTTTAGATTAATGAGTAATTAGGATTTTACAAAAATGGAAAAAAATCACAAAAATGATTTGTTTTTTTTTTTTGCATTGTTTAATTCTTAGCTTTGAATTTTGTTTAGTTTTCCTTTAATTTTTTTTGATTAATTGTGTTAATCGTTGTTTAGGTTTAATTAGTTTAATTAGGTTTTATGATTTAATTCAGATTTTTTGTTTTTTTAATTTTGAAAAGAAAAAGAATAAAAAAGGAGGGGAAATAAAGAGAGAAATTCAAATTTTTGGCCATTGTCCGGGTTTTAATTTACTAGCCCAATAAATACCTCTGAACTCGTCCAAACATGCCCCATACAAGCCCCAAGCCCACTTCAATACTCGGCCCAGCTACCCCATACCCAAACGACGCCATTTAACAGAGAATTAATCTCAACCGTTTAGGTTTTTTGATCTAACGGTTGAGAAGACCCCATGTCTTAATATTAAACTGTCTGAACGACCCCTCCCCCTATCCCCTCTCATCGTCTCCACACCCTCAGAGAACCCCTCGCCGGCTCTGTCATGCGCCGGCGGCGGAGGAATTACACCACAACCTCGTCTCCTTCTTCTCATCACGGATCTGGTCGTGTTTTCCTTCGAATCCTACCCAAGCCCGTCGAATATGCAAAACCCTAGCCCCCGCCTCTGTCGTGTCCGGCGGCACCGCTACCAAACCTTACCAAAATCATACCCCCAGACTCACCTTGACCCCCTCTCCCCATATTTCAAACTAACCCCCTTCAAATCCGGCAAAAAATACTCGAATTTTAGATCTAGGGTTCAATTTTTGAAGCTTAAAGGAATTTCAGCCTGTTTGGATTTTCCCAGTATTCGAGTGATCCTCAGTTAATGTTGTTCATTTATTTTTGGCAAAAATAGACAGATAACATTAGCTGGGGATCAGACTCGAAAGTCAGTCAAGTTTAGGGCCCGAATCAATAAGTTATATATTTTTCCTTTCTTTATTTGTTTTTCTTTTTGTTTCTTTTTCGCGGCATAGTGAATTTTTCTTTTAATTGTAGTTGGCTCCCCCTTCATGTTCAATTTTTCTTTATGTTTAATTGATCTAGGCCTTGAGTTTTGCTTGCCAATCTTCTTAGAGTCTTTAATTGCTTTTTCTCTGTTCGTATTGCTTTTATGATTCTGCTTGTGTTTAATTTTGTTTGAGTCTTAATTTTCTGTTTGATTGTTACAGGTAGCATAAATTTGTATTAATTTTGTTCTTAATTTTTTGTCTAGTTCATAGTAGTAGCCTGTAATTGTATTAATTAGAATTAATTTCAAGTGCATAACTAGGATAGGATTCCTGTTTGGTTATAGCTGAGTAATTCCCAGGCCTTGAAGATTAACCATGGTCATTTTGATCAAGTTTAAAAGGGCTGGGATTAGGTTGACATAGGTTAGTAATTTAAGAATTAAGTCAATGATATTGTAGGTATTTCAAGAAGGGAATCTTTGTAGTAACTGAAATTGGAAACCCTTAGAAGCTTCTAGATTGGGGTTCCAATTAGAATTTCAGAAACTTAGCATAAAAACTTAGGCAATAAGTCATTCCTTTAGGGACTTTTAAGGTAAAAACTGAAATTAGAAGAAAGGGCAAGGGTGTAAAAGAAAATCTAAAGGTTTCCCTAACTTTAACTATAAAAGAGCAGTACCTTGCCTTGCAATACAAGTTTTAGAAATCCAGAAATCTAAAAAATCAAAATTCAAAGTCTAGAAATTCACAGAATCTGAAAATTTCAAATTCAAATCCAAAAATAAAAAAATTCAAAAATTGGAGAGTTTGAAATCCTAGGAGTTTGAGAGGGAAAATTTCCAAACCTAAAAGTTCTTAAAGTTCTTACTTCTTAACTTTTAGAAATTGATTGAGAGTTGAGAGATCAAATTTTAAGGGCTCAAAACACCCGGCTCCTAGATCTACAGCTTTGATAAGATTCCTGCCGGTTCTGCTAACATTGTTATGGATTCAAGCTTAAAATTGAACTGATCTCTTTCAATTCCCTAGGTAATTGCACTTGTTGAACACTGTTGTGTTGCTGCTGCCTACCTGACCCTAATTTTCTTATTTTTATTCAAATTCCATGTATTCCTTCGGCCTCAAGTGCTTTGTGAAGATTGGATCAACATGTGTGATAAAATTTGAAAATAAATGATGAATTATCACCCGTTTTTTTTATCGTGAATTGCCTACTGTTTTACTTAGTTTAGATGCTCAGCATAGTTGAGTTATTTGAAAAATGCATTATTTGTATTAATAGGACTGTTGGACTGATTATAACTAGACTGTTTGGACTATTTTCAGCATATTATTAATATCTTTTCTAGTAGTGTTAGTTTGAATTTACTGCTTTAAGGCTAGCTATCATGTTAAAAGTTAGCAGTCTTAGTATCATGTTAGTTTGAATGATTAAAATTGGAAGGTAATGTGAACTTAAAGCTGGTTTTAGAACCAGTATTGGTATTCAGCGAGAATATTAAGTGTTGGTCTAACAAATGTGCAAATAGCTCTATGCTTTATTTTTTTTTTAATTTCAGCAGTTAGGTCTCGAATTTAGAGAACTAACATTTCAGTATATTAAATTTTTGAGTTTGATGCTTTAGTTAAATGTTAATCACTTGTCACAATCCGGATTTCCCACTATCGGGATCGTGATGGCACCTACTCGTAGTAGCTAGCAAGCCAACTTATTTACCTTTTCATCATTTAAACAATTATCTTAACAGTCTATAGCATCAATATAAAATATTAATTCTAATGAGAATAATAGCGGAAGTCTGTCTGATAAATATGAATCCAAATGCGGAACAGTCACTAAAACCTCTACCCAAGATTTGGTGTCACATTACTCACGAACTACTAAAGATGTACTAAAAACAATGGTCTGAAAGAAACATATAAGCTGTCTGTCTCAAAAACAATGAGGTAATAGTCTACTAAGAAAAACATAGAGAAGAGACGCCGGGCCTGCGGACGCCTGCAAGGCTACCTCAGTCTTGTGAAAAAAAAGAAATCCTTCTCTCGTACTAATGCTACTGCTGTTGCTCCTCAAAACCTGGACTTGTGCAAAAATGCACAGAAGTGTAGCATCAACACAACCGACCCCATGTGCTGGTAAGTGTCTAGCCTAACCACGGCGAAGTAATGACGAGGCTAGACTGGACATCACATAAACCTGTGCAGTTATAAATATACAATGGAATATCGAATACAAGGCAATTAACAACATGGGAAGGGAAACATGTTACAATATTAACAGCAATCCAAGGTAACAAAATTAAAGCAGCTTAGATTCACAATGAACAAGGAATCAACACTTAATACAAACACATGGTATCTATAACTATTGCGGCGTGCAACCCGCTCTACAAATATCACGGTTGCAGCGTGCAACCCGCTCTACAAATATCACTTTTGCGGCGTGCAACCCGACCCATACCATTTATCAGGTATCACTGTTGCGACATGCAACCCAACCCTCATATATCATTGTTTAATGTTGCGGCGCACAACCCGCTCCTCAATATCATTCAATAGTCTGGCTCTCCAAACAACACAATCACAGTTAAGGGACATAACAATAAGCTAACATTTGACAAAAATCCCGGCAAGGGAATAGAATCCAACAAGTTCAACCAAACGTCCTGGCAAGGGAATAATCAACAACGCTTTCCTTTTATTACTTTTCTTATCTTATAATTCACTCTACCATTTTGAGCCAACGCTCCAAATCATCCAGTCATTTCATATACTTTCATTATTCGTATCACAATTCGAGCCAATGCTCTCAGGAATCAAATAGTTATTTTACCGTTCACATGTTATTCACAACATATAGAATTTCTCCAATGAACACGGAGTTCACAACCAAGTCATGGAAATCACATTATAAGGACTCAGGGTCATGCTAGAAACCAATGTATAGATACTCGTCACCATGCCTATACATCGTACTCGATCACATAGAAATTAGCAGAAAGACTCAACTCCTATTCCCTCAAGCTAGGGTTAAACCAAACACTTACCTAAAAGCCTTGAAATCCACTTAATCCTCAACTATTGTTTTACCTCGAGGTTCCACCTCCAATACAGTGATATCTAGGCACAATCAATTTAATAATATCAATAAAGACACAATGGCAATGTCCCATAGCTTAAATATGAATTTTCTAGCATTATTCCAAAAATACCAAAATGAGACACCGGGCCCACATGGTCCAAACTCGAGGCTCGGACCAAAACCCAATCACCCATGACCCCACGAGTCCAAATATACAATTTGTTTTAAGATTCGACCCCAAGTTGAGGTTGAATCACCCAAAATTCTCAAAACCCTAACTCTACCCAAAACCCATAATTTCTACCTTGAATTTCATGATTTAGAGCTAGGATTTCAGTAATTAATGAAGAAAATTGATGGAAAAAAGTTGAACAATGCTTACCCAAGAAGTTTTGATAAAAGGAAGCTTCAATGGACGCCTAAGTGCTTGGAGAAGAAAGGGTTTCGTGTATTTTTATGAAAATCCCGAGCTACTGTTCTGTTTGTAAGTTAAAATTTCGCTAGGCAAAATTGCACTTCGCGTTCGCGAAGGGTAAATTGGGCAATGCTTCGCGAACGCGTAAAGGGGAGCGCGAACGTGTAGAAGAAAATGCTGAGGGCCCAGGGTCTGTTATATGCGAACGCGGTGAAGGGGGAGGCTGAACTACGCGAACGCGTGAATACAGGCGCGAACGCGATGAAGGACGAGGCTGAAGCTTCACGAACGCGTGAGTCCTAGTGCGAACACGATGAGTAAAATCACTGGGCACCTGCAGCAGATTTTCTGCAGTATTTCCTAAGACCAAAACCACCCCGATACCTATCTGAAACTCACCCGAGCCCTCAGGGCTCCAAACCAATTATGCACACTGACTCAACAACATCATACGAACTTACTCGAGCGATCAAATCGCCAAAATAACATCATTTACATTGAATCAAGCCTCAAAATTCATGATTTTTCTTCTAAACTTCGTAAACTTTCAAACTTGGAACTTATAGTTCGAAACACGTCAAACAACGTCTGATTTTGACCAAACTTCACAGAAAGCGCTTAAACAATATACAAGACTTGTACTGGGCATCGGAACCAAAATACGAACCCGATACCATAGTCTTTTAATAAATTTTCATTTCCATTTTCCTTAATAATTTCAGAAAAACAATTTCACGGAAAAATTCATATCTCGGGCTCTAGACCTCCGAATTCAACTCCGGGCACATGCCCGAGTCCCATATTTTTGTACGAACCTTTCGGGACCGTCCAATCTCAGGTCCGGGTCCATTTACCAAAAATAACTATGATCATATTTATATCAAAATTCTTCAAATATTTTCACGGAATTCACACATTTCAACATAAAAGCTTTCCGGCTACGCGCCCGGACTGTGCACGCAAATTGTGGCAAGTAAAAATAAGGTTTTCAAGGCCTGAGAAGCACAAAATGAGTAAGGAAACAGGTGATGACCCTTTGGGTCGTCACATCACTTTAGTTAAATTATTGAATTCTATAAATGCTTGTAGTAATTCGTTATCTTATACAGGATCTGAATGCGAAATTTGAATTTAAAGTTAGCGTTTGTTGATTTGAATTAATCTAAATTGTTCCTTTGTTATAAAATCGTTGAGTTTAGTTTTGAAATAAATTCAGTGGCTTTGAAATCCAATTAAGGTCCAGCGTCTGGTCTGGGCTCGCCGATGGGCCGGCTTGACAGCTTGTTTCGAATGATTTAGGCCCTAGCTTTACTGATGCATGACCTAGCTTCAGTTCTAGCTCGCCTTACCATCTGGGTTGGTACAGGGGCCCAAGAGTTAGACAACTTCTCATGAATGAAGCTGAATGATTTCTATTTCCCCTGGGTTGGTTTTGAAGCCCAATACGCTGAGAGCCTAATTCACTATGGGATCTGATAGTTTAAACACAGGCATTGGGCCTTTCAAGTTAGGTAGCAGACTTGAATTAAGGTATTTTCAGTAATAGAGGTCCCATTGTTTAAGTTTGGACCTAATCTTGAGGCCCGAACTTTCTTAAATGCCTTTAATAATATTTAATTCATAGTGCTAATTAATTAAGTTTTTTTGGAGACAATCTTTAATAGATAATAATAGTTCATCTTTAGGACATCCTTTTAAAATAAATCGAGGTGTGCCGCGCCACATAAAAATTATGAATTGCGTGGCCCTCTTTAATTTCTTCCATTAAAATACTTAAAATTCGGGACATGCCATTTTAGCGAATTTTCATGGCCTCCTGCAAAGTTAACAACGTGTTAGTTTCTTTAGGCGCATTATTTAATATTTTTACCTTCTTAAACTCGTGTGTGCATTTCATGTGACCCAAATCCAATACCTAAAATGTTGAATAAAATGTGCTTTAGATTACGGGTGCATTTCATGTGACGCAATCCAAAAATACGTTTTAAACGACATTCAATTTTCCTTAAAACTAATTAAAAGCGGTACATAATTTCAAAATTGTATTATAGGACGAAAATGTTTTAAAATCAGATATTAGTCCAATTATGACAGTTGAGCGACCATGCTAGAACCACGGAATCAGGAAATGCCTCATACCTTCTCCGGGGTTAACAGAATTCCTTGCTCAGATTTCTGGTTTGCGGACTGTCAAACAGAGTCATTCTTTTTCTCGATTCGGGATTTTAAACCGGTGACTTGGGACACCATAAATCTCCCAATGGGCGACTCTGAATCTCTTAATAAACAATCCTATTTTGATAGTCATTCTAAGTTGGAAAAAACTCCCCTTATTATGTGCCTTCCCGATGGTGTAGAAAAAGGAGGTGTGACAACTCTGGCGACTCTGCTGGGGACAAGAACCGAGAACTTTTGGTTCAGGGTTCAGAATTTGAGCTTAGAATAATTATTATATTTGGCTTTCTCTGATTTTTTTTTTACATATTTGGGCCTAATGTGCTAAGTGTTGCTATTACCGCTTTGATATTGTGTGAACTATATATAAACTGCTACGAAACCCATCTCCTCCCTGATTCTTCTAAATCAAGAAGAAGGGTGCACTTCGTGTGACTTCTTTTCTGTCGAGAGTCCAATCCCATTTTAGAACGAGGTTCAATAAGTTGCTAAGCCGGTGAAGCTTCTGTATTCCCGGTACGCTGCCACCCTCTCGGCTCGAGTTGTCCGCTCGGGTAAGCCAGGTCTAGTACAATAAACCCAGCTTTTGAACTTAGAATAACTCAGCCTCATGCCATATCCCTAGTAGGAACGTTTGTTTGCATCATGTACATTTGACGTAGGGGACTCAATACAGGGATTGGGTCCGTCTAGGACACGTGACCTGAAAATCACAGACCATCTTGATGCATCCTATGTGCTACATGTTGCATTTATTCAATGGTAAAAGGGAAATTTGGCGGACCAAGGATAGCTGAGGGCCGAAAAAAATAGTGAGAAATGAAAAAAAAAAAAGATCTCAAAATTCAAAAAAAAGGAGATTTTGCACTTTTTCATCATTTTTCGAAAAGCAAAAAAATATTTTTGCATGTTTCATCATTTTTCAAGAAAAAGCAAAAAAAAAAAAGAATATGTTTTCTCTAAATTAGTTGTTTTTAAATTCCCAATAGTATCCAATCTACCCGAACTACGCGAACCCGATTCTCGTCTCTCGGGACGGGATACGTAGGCTACCCACATAGGGTCCGATCTTCCTAGTAAACTTAGGTTCTTGGCTTTGCGGGGTCTTAGCCAAATTTTGTACTTCTAGCCACCTTTTGGCTAAATAAGTCATTTTGCAAAAATAATCGCAATCACATCTTGCATGTGTCTAATAAGGAATGTTATTGTCTCACATAGTGTTAGTTTAAGTTTTCTCATATAGGTGTGGGTTTACTTACTGGAGTTTGAGCATGATAGATAACCTAGGATCGCTACATTGAGAAGTTGCTTAAGGAGATTTGTTTAATTTTTATGCTTTGAGTCTGTTCTTCATTTTATGTCGTCTTTTACTTTCTAGTTTTGAACAGTAATGTCAAGTCTTTGTTATTGTATTTTCTGCTTTACATTTGTAAAATGTGTTGTAACTCAAAAAAAAAAAAGATGTTGCATTTTATATTTCCGTTATAAGTTTTCTTTAGAATACTATTTCTAGAAATGAAAAAAAAAATTGAGGTTGTTTTTCCTTTAGGCAACTAATATCTAGGATTTGAAATAAAATTTATTTTTATATTTTCTTTACTATATTAGGACTAAAAATTAAAAAAAAAAGAAGAGAATTTCCTTGTAGTACTTCTTTAAAATCTTTCTTTAAGGTGTTAATTCCAAAATCCAAACAGATTTTTTTTAGGTTTTTCTTAAGGAAATTAGTGGAAAGAAATGAAAAAATTCTTTTTATTTTCATTAGAACTTTAGGATATTGTACATATAAAATAAAAATACTTTATATTTTGTTTATCATTAGAATTTCTTCTTTAGGCAATCAAAATTGAAATCCAAAAATATATTTTTTTATCTCTTTCATTGCTTGTTTCAAAATATTGCATCAAGATATCAAATGAAAATTCAAAATAAGTTTCAGGGTTTATTCTTTTGATTTTGTTCATTAAAAAAAAGAAAAAAAAAGAATCAAAAAATATTTTTTTCTCTTCTAGGATTTTTTTTCTTAATCGAGTATTTATTTCAAAAGGAAAAAAAGAAAAGAAAAAACCATGCTCGTTAAGCTTGAGTTTAGAATAGGTTATAGAAAATTAAGTCTAGAAATTAAAAAATAAAAAAAAATTGCTTCTTTTTTCTCATCATAGTAGTAAAAAGGAAAATGTCAGTTTGTTCTCGATCTTCCAGAACTATGCAAAGATTTGATTCATGCGGGGTTATGATACGTAGGAACCTACATAGGGTTCGATCGAATCTTTTTTTTTTATTATTAAAAGAAAAGGAAAGGGGAAAAAAGGGAAAATCAACGAAAATAAAAGAGAGAAGAAAGAAAAAAAGAGAGGTGAAATCATGGGATGTGAGAAATGAGAGGGAAGAAAAGAGTGATAATCCCAAAGGAAAAAGGGGGAAGGAAAAATGAGCAAGCAAGTGCTAGAAAAGAAAAGAAAGGAGAGGGTTGAAATGAGCAAATTGGGATGATGCCAATTGACCTTTGTACCCGCAAAGTCATTTTAGAACCGATATCCGTGGCTAGGTGCATTGCACATAAAGTGAGATTATCTTATGTTAAATGCCCTAACGCTAACGTGATAGCTTTATTTTGTTATATTAAGTCCAGGCAGGTGGTTAGTTTGTGGCATTTGAGCAAGTCATCCATGCACGCTAGGTCAAACAGCAAGATAGCCATCACTAGTAAGGGATCATCGGAATTTCAGTTAAAAAGAAGAGGCCAAAAGGTTGAAACGTCAGATAGCGGAGATGTACCAGGCTTGGATTAGTGGGCACCCTCTACCCTCATTCCCCACAAACTACATCGAAAGTCTTGCTTCCATCCCACTACTATCACAATCCCAGATTCCTAATGCCGTTGGACTCTTCTCCCAACATGCCCTAGGCTTTACCCCTTGACACAATTACCCTGCTCCTCCCCATGCCAACATCCTTCTATCTTCTAGTGAAACCTTGCTCAAAGTTCCTGATGCCCAATACCATGGTACAAAACCAACACTCAAGACCTCGGATCCATACTGGTGCACTCCTCATCTCGGGCCTCCCATTGAAATTGAAAAACACGCTAAGGTTGTGGAGCAAGTTGAGCTATCTAGAAAACGTGTAATGTTTGCGGAATGGCCTTCAAATGGTGTCGGGGAAATTCGAAAAAAGCCAAAGTTTGTGGTATTAGGGATGCCAAGCAGGACCGTTGTAGTTGTGAAAGGGTCTTTCGCTACCCCTATTGTTAAATCAATGATTCGGTTGCCAGCGGCTGCGGCAAAGGATGTCCTAGGAAATCACAAATGAGCAATAATGACACACAAAGTTAAAGAAGTGGAGGGAGAATGTGTTGAGATCAGAGGATCGAATCATTTCAGAGGATGTCTTACCTCCAAATAACTAAAGAAGTCCAAGCTCTTCAAGGGTAGCCAAATGCCAGTAAGGAAATCAGTGACCGAGGAGGAGGTCGAAGAGTTCTTGAGAAAGATGAAAGTGCAAGACTATTCTATTGTTGATCAATTAAGGAAAACTCCAGCTAATATTTTTCTGCTATCTTTGTTGACATAATCAGATGAACATTGCGGGGCCATAATGAAGATTCTGAAAGAGGCACATGTTCCTGATAACATCATCGTAAAGCAATTAGGAAAGATTTTTGGTAGGTTCTTCGAAGCAAATAGGATCACTTTTACAGATGATGAGCTTCCTATAGAGGGTGTGGAACACAATTTAGCTCAGTGTATCACGGTGAAGTGTGAAAATTATTTTGTCACTAGAGTATTGGTGGATAATGGATCCAGTGCAAATATTTGCCCTCTGTCCACTTTGCAAAAGTTGAAGATCGACACCAAAAGAATCCACATGAGTAGTGTAGGTGTTTGAGGTCTTGATGTGAAAGGAAAAGGTTCTGCTGGAGATATAACGCTTGAATTGATGATGGGGCCAAATCTTGGAGAGTTTGAAATCTTAGGAGTTTGAGAGGGAAAATTTCCTGAAAGTTCTTAAAGTTCTTACTTCTTAGCTCATAGAAATTGATTGAGAGTTGAGAGATCAAATTTTAAGTGCTCAAAACACCCGGATCATAGATCTACAACTTTGATAAGATTCCTGCTGGTTTTGCTTACATTGTTATGGATTCAAGCTTAAATTTGAACTGATCTCTTTCAATTCCCTGGGTAATTGCACTTGTTGAACACTATTGTGTTGTTGTTGCCTAGCTGGCCCTCATTTTCTTATTTCTAATCAAATTCCAGGTATTCATTTGGCCTCAAGTGCTATGTGAAGATTGGATCAACATGTGTGACCAAATTTGAAAATAAATGATGAATTATCACCCGTTTTTCTTCTTGTGAATTGCCTACTGTTTTACTTAGTTTAGATGCTCAACATCGTTGAGTTATTTGAACAATGCATTATTTGTATTAATAGGACTGTTGGATTGATTATAACTGGACTGTTTGGACTATTTTCAGCATATTATTAGTATCCTATCTAGTAGTGTTAGTTTGAATTTACTACTTTAAGGCTAGCTATCATGTTAAAACTTAGTAGTGTGAGTATCATGTTAGTTTGAATGATTAAATTTAGAAGGTAATGTGAACTTAAAGCTGGTTTGAGAACCAGTATTGGTATTCAGCGAGAATATTAAGTTAAGGTCTAACAAATGTGCAAATGGCTCTGTGCTTCAGTTTTTTTTTAACTTCAGCAGTTAGGTTCCGAAATCAGAGAACTAGCATTTCAGTATATTAAATTTTTGAGTTTGATGCTTCAATTAAATGTTAATCACTTTAGTTAAATTATTGAATTCTATAAATTCTTGTAATAATTCGTTAGCTTAGACAGGATCTAAATGCGAAATTTGAATTTAAAGTTAGCTGTTGTTGATTTGAATGGATCTAAATTGTTCCTTTGTTACAAAATCTTTGAGTTCAGTTTTGAAATAAATTCAGTGGCTTTGAAATCCAATTTAGGTCCAACATTTGGTTTGGGCTCGCCGATGGGCCACTGCTTGACAGCTTGTTTCGAATGATTTGGGCCTAGCTTTGCTGATACATGGCCCAGCTCCAGTTCTAGCTCGCCTTACCATCTGGGCTGGTGCTGGGGCCCAAGAGTTAGACAACTTCTCATGAACGAAGATGAATGATTTCTATTTCCCCTGGGCTAGTTTTGAAGCCCAGTACGCTGAGAACCTAATTCACTATGGGATTTGATAGTTTAAATACAGACATTGGGCCTTTTAAGTTAAGTAGCAGGCTTGAATTAAGGGGTTTTCAGTAATGGAGGTCCCCTTGTTTAAGTTTGGACCTAATCTTGAGGAACGAACTTTCTTGAATGTCTCTAATAATAATTAATTCATAGTGCTAATTAATTAATTTGTTTTAGAGACAATCTTTAATAGATAATAATAGTTCATCTTTAGGACATCCTTTTAAAATAAATCGAGGTGTGTCGTGCCAATTAAAAATTATGAATTGCGTGGCCCTCTGTAATTACTTCCATTAAAATACTTAGAATTCTGGACATGCCATTTCATGGCCTCCCACAAAGTTAACAACACGTTAGTTAATTTAGGCACGTTATTTAATAATTTTATCTTCTTTAACTCAGGTGTGCATTTCATGTGACCCAAATCCAAATCCTAAAACGTTGAATAAAATGTGTGTTTAGATTGCGGGTGTATTTCATGTGACGCGATACAAAAACACATTTTAAACGATGTTCAATTTTCCTTAAAATCAATTAAAAGCGGTAAATATTTTTAAAATTGTATTACAGGATGAACATGTTTTAAAATTAGATATTAGGCCAGTTATGACAGTTGAGCGACCATGCTAGAACCACGGAACCTGGGAATGCCTAATACCTTTTCCCGGGTTAACAGAATTCCTTACTCGAATTTCTTGTTCACGGACTGTTAAATAGAGTCATTCTTTTCCTCGATTCGGGATTTTAAACCGGTGACTTGGGATACCATGAATCTCCCAAGTGGCGACTCTAAATCTCTTAATAAACAACCCCATTTCGATTGTCACTCTAAGTTGGAAAAAATTCCCCTTATTATATCCCTTCCTGGGGGTATAGAAAAAGAAGGTGTGACAGCATCGGGATAAATGGGAGAGTCTTCTAATGAAGATCGGATTATAGGATCATGTGTTGTATAAATTTCTAAGTCGAGTGATTTCTTGGTTATTTCCTCGAATAGTCATGTATGGTGAAGCGCGAGTGCTCGATGTGTATTAGCTGTGTGTTGAATATCAAAGTAGGTTGATTGGTTATCCAGAAGGTTCGGACAAGTTCCAGGTCTCACGTAGCATTTAAGGAATTTTGAATTTGTCTTGGGTACGGTTGAGATCGGTAGCAAATGGTGATCAGATAGGCGGTATTTCCTTGTCAAGAAATATTTACATGGAAATATCGGAGACACACAAGAAACAACTTGATGTTCGCAAATGGTTCCTTCAGAGTGAGCATATCGTATTGGGTAACTTTCGGGTTGGAAGTCTGTGTGACCCGGGTGAGTTGGAGGCGATCAGTTCTAGTGACTCGATTATGTTTAATGAGCTCCAAAAAGTTCATCATGGTTATGACCACATTCGGAGTGGGTAGTTGCTATAGGTGTAGAAGCTACATTGGGTGTTGTTATGTCCTCCTATATTGAGTTAAATGTATGGTTCATAGTCAATGAGATGTTCAGTTTGCTCATGGTTCAGAGTTGATTAGGGAATTTTCGTAGTGTCACGAGTTAGCATGTTAGAGGCGATGCGCCATACGGGGTTGAAAAGTTTCTTGTACAAGGTTGTGGGTTCTCCCTCCGTGAACTATCGTGACGACACCTAGTCTCTACGACTAGGTATGCCTAACCATTTGAAGAAAAGGGAAATAAAGATGCAAAACTAGCAATTTATGGGTAATATAATAGAAAAGTTTAAGATGCCGCTCAGCGTACACAATAATAGCACTCTTTACCAATATTAAAACTCCCAAAACCGGGAATTTCATGAATCATATACTAGAGGAAATAAATAATGTTCTAACTCCAGAAGTCTAAACAAAGTAATTACAGAATGTTTACAGCTAAAAGAGAGATAATAGAGGGACTCCTCGGTCTATGGACGCAGTAGATATATCTCGAAGTCTTAGAAGATCTCCTCAACTTACTGATAGTATGCCTGAGCTGAAGAACCAGGATATGCACACAGAAAATATGTGTAGGAAAGAGCGTGAGTACACCATAGCGGTACCCGGTAAGTGACAAGCCTAACCTCGATTGGATAGTTACGAGTAAGGTCAGGGCCCTACTGGTTATATGTATATAAAACAATATAAAACAATATGAAGTGTAACAAAATAATTAAAAACACTGACATTTGATAAAGAGCAAAATCATAAACAGAATATACTGAGTACACAGAGATAGCAACAGGGGATCTCCTAGGATATTGTCCCGTGGACCGTAACGTAAATATACAAAGGATCTCCTGGGATGTCGTCCCGTAGTCCAAATCGTAAATATGCAGGGGAAACTGCCGAAATACCAATATGTAGTCTCA
This sequence comes from Nicotiana glauca, assembly GCA_026770625.1. Taxonomy (NCBI): domain Eukaryota; kingdom Viridiplantae; phylum Streptophyta; class Magnoliopsida; order Solanales; family Solanaceae; genus Nicotiana; species Nicotiana glauca. Next base: position 80,691 of record MU752378.1, on the reverse strand, counting down.
AAGTAAATATCCAGTATAGGGGAATCTCCTGGGTGTCGTCCCGTAGTCCCAAATATAAACGTGCAGAGGGATCTCCCGGAATATCGATCTGTAGTCCCAAAGTAAATATGTAGGGGGATCTTCTGGGAAAATCGTCCTGTAGTCCCAATGTAAACACACAACAGTCTTAAGAAGGAATCTACAGCTTTATTCGATAATAATCGAAAATTCTACTATAAACATACTGCACATAATACAAGTAAGTCGTTAAAGCAGGTAAGACAATTAAATCAGATAAGCATGCTTTGCCTAAACTAAACAGGAGGCTTCAAATACTGGTATTGCTCAATTAGAAGAAAATATAGATATTTGCTTAACGAAGACGTGGTTTTGCAACAATTAGCACGTTTACGCACTCATCACCTCACGTACACGGCACTGATATAACATCATACTAAAATCCTAAAGGGAGTTCCCCCATATAAGGTTAGGCAACCCACTTACCTCGAACAAGCTCAAAATCAACTCGAAACCACGCTGTTTTCACAAGTATCCAACTCATAGTTGTCCAAATCTTATCAAATAAATTTCATAATGTAAATATAACTACAAAGAATGAATTTAGCCAAAGGAATCAAAGCTAAGATAAGAAAATAGAAAAAGCCCCAAAAATCCTCTCTGGTTCCATGTCTCGAAATCAGGTAAAATTTACCAATTTAGAACACCCATTCACTCACGAGAACACTCGTCTTAAAATCACTCAATTCCGACAAATAAAACCCAATCAATACCTAAAAACTTGGTTTGGGAACTTTTCCTCAATTCACCCAACCTTTCACACCAAATATGAAATTAAAAGATAAAACTAAGATTAGATTTATGGAATACAACTATAAAGGAATAAGAAATCATTACCCACTGATTTGCTCTTCAAAATCCTCCCAAAATTGCCTTCTCCCGAGCTAAAAAATAGATTTGGTGATATGAGCTTCAAACCCTCAAAATTTCATATTTCTACCCAGCAATCTGTGTGATCATGGGACCACACCTGGGGTCTTGCACCTGCGCCATTGGCTCTGTATCTGCGGAATCTCCTTAACTCTCCATGAACCGCACATGTGCTCCCTTCACCGTAGTTGCGGTCCTTCAGCCACATTTGCGATCACTGGCTATTAGTGCCCAAATCGCACATGCGGCCTCCTTCGTCTCTTCTACGGGCCACACCTACAGACTCCTTACCGTAGGTGCGAAAATACAAGAAGAAGCAACTTCAGAAAATAACCTAAGTCCAATTCAACTTTTGTTAAGATCTGAAAGTCACCCGATTCACCCGGGACCTCAACCATACATTCCAAACAATCCTAAAACATCATAAGAACTTAGTCAAACCCTCAAACCACATCAAACAAAGCTTAAACCACGAATCGTCTGCCAATCCAAACCTAAGGAACTTGAAATTTCAAGAATCCTACAACCGATGCCGAAATAAACCAAACCAAGTTCGATTAACCCAAAATATTGCACACAAGTCACATTCCACACTATGGACCTATTCAACTTTAGAAATCAGATTCGGACCTCGATATCAAATTTTCACTATCGATCCGGAAACTTCAAATATTTAATCTTAGGCATTTGAAGCCTAATAAAGCTATGAACCTCCAAAAAACAATTCGAAAATTCCTCTAAGCCTGAAATCACCCAATGGAGATAACAGAATTGACATAATTATATTCCAAGGCTTTCTTCACATTAGTCTGACTACAGTCCATATTTTAAAGCCTAAGCTCTCATTGAGGGACTAAGTGTCCCCAAACACTCCGAAACTCAAATGAATCTTTCCGGCAACTTACAACAGCAACAACAAACATAGGGAAAATAATTAATAGGAGATCGGGGTGTTAATTCTTAAAACAACCAGTCGGGTCGTTACACGGTTTAGTTTTAGATAGAAGAATATGAATTATTGATGACATGGAGAGTTTATTTTCACCAGAGGAGAGTTTGCACGTTGGCATGCGCACTGTGTTTTGAATTGTGAGCACTATTTTGTAAGATGATGGAGTATGAAGGACCTACCGGCCATTTGAGTAGCGGTGTTGAGATCGAATATGAAAATTCTGGTCTGCATGAGGTTCAGAGGCGGGATGTTCTCATTGGGAGACTATTCCTTGATTGTGAATTGTGGAGGAATGTTGAGTTTAGAGTGATTGCTGGTATATATGTTATGGAAAGGTTGCCATGGACTTTTTGGAAGGTTATTTATTTGTTCGAGAATGATCGGAATCTGGTTTGCGAATTAGTTATGAGCCTAATGAGAATGCGTGTTTTGTATCGAATCAGATTTGCTTGCTCTTGTGTAGTCGTTACCATATGTATATTATCAGGCGAAATGGATGTTATTCTTACCTTGGTCTATGTTATGTGTTTCTCTATTATGTTACAATGGATTATGAGGGTTACATGATTCTTGGCATGCATATGGTAATTCTGTTTAGGCTTTATGGCATTATGTGCGAGATATCCCCCGTGATGTTGACTTGCTTATTGCACCATAGTTGTACTTGTCTTTCTCAGTAGTGTTTGTGCCTAATCATCTTCCCACAGTTATATTTTGTGCACTCTATTATGCCGGTGCTTGACGCAGATGTGATCAGTGAGCTCGAGTATTATGGCTCGATGATTACCCTATGTGGATTGATATGATGTGATCGAGTTGCACGCTGTAATGATACTGTGATGAAATATGACTTCTTATTCTTATTTCGTGTATTTTGCTTTCACCTTGTTGAAAATAGTTCATAGGGAATGTTAAAATTACCCTGCCTACATAACTTGCTTAGTAGCCTTCTTATTTGACTTTTTTACTATTATCTGTCATGTATGAATTATTACCTATTGGTGTACAAAACCGTGTTGTGTGGGGCTCCATATGATTTTTGTTGAGACTTGTCGGTGGGAGTGCTTGAATTGGCTGAGATGAGGTTTTTAGACTTGAGATTTGCACTATCGTATTGGGATAATGAATGTTTAGAATAATGATGTTATGTTTCTATGGAGGATTTGGGTAATGACCTTGGTCGGATGAGTGAGCGTCTAGGTTTATTGATCAGATGAGTGGTTAAGAGATTATGTGTGTTTCTCTCGTCACCGGCAGCGTATGAAGGTTTTGAATGAGTTTGTAATCAATATGAGGTTTAATGTCGGTGTTGTATTTATTATGGGTTTCCATGGTAGTCTGCAGTTACTGCTGTGAGTATCTGAGTGATGGGGTATATCATGTGATTACATCTTGGATTATGAATATGACTTAGTACAGCTTGTTCAGACTTATACAGTGTGTATATGTGAGATTTGAGCCTTGTAATGAATTTTTTATCTTTAGGCTTCTATGGATTAGGGTGACATGGGATCACCCCCAAGTGTGTGAATGGTAAGGTTACACCGTGATTTGATGGCCTTGGAACGATTCTTGGCACATTCAAGGACGAACGTATGTTTAAGTGGGGAGAATGCAACAACCTGACTGGTCATTTTGAGAATTTTCACTTTGCTCGGAAGTTTGAGGGCACCAGTATGTCCACATGGTGTATTATGACTTGTGTGAATCATTAGTTTTGGTTTTCAAGCTACTCGAAATCGATTTGGAAGAATGAACTTTAGGATTGAAGCTTTAAGTTGGAAGAGCGGACCAATTTTGACTTTTAAGAATTTGACATTGGATTGGGTTTTTGATGATTCCAACGACTTCGTATGGTAATTTTTGACTTAGGCATGTGTCTGAATTTTGAATTAGAGGTCCGTCGGGTAAATGGAAGCATTTCGGCAAAAGTTGGAAAGTTGAAGTTTTGGAAGGTTCAGAGGTTTAACTAAGAGTTAACTTTGGTGGTATCAGTGTCGGAATACGATTCTGAGAGCTGGATTAGCTCTGTTATGTCATTTGGGACTTGTATGCAAACTTTGATGTCATTCCAGATTGATATGATATGATTTGGCGCGAGTTGTGGAAGTTGAAAGTTCATAAGTTTATTAAGTTCGATTTGAGGTGTGATTCATAATTTTGACATTATTTGATGTGATTTGAGGCCTTGAGTAGGTGCGTGTTGTATTACGAGACTTGTTTCTATGTTCGGACGAGGTCCCGAGTGGCTTGGGTGAGTTTCGGATAGGTTTAGGTTGTGTTCCACTTATTTTTTATGCTTCGGCATCATTTCATCAAGCATAAATGGTTCCACATTAAGCAAATGAGCTCAAAATTCAGTTTTTATTGATGAATTAAATGCGTATTGTAATTACAGATCCATAAAAAATGAATCATCGAATTCAGACATTATATGAGAGAGTTATGCTCATTTTCATGACGGGAAAACTGCTGGTTTCTGCTATAGTCGCAATTGCAAACATTTTTATCGCAATTGTGATGACAAATTTTCAATAGCAAACATTCTTGTTGAAATATTTTCCAGCGATGAACTTATTCGCAATTGCGAAGGCTTCTTTGCTTTTGTGAGGGTTCCCAGTTGCGAATTTTGGATCGCAAATGCGACATATGCAACTTGTTTTCAGCTGTGTAATTCGGGTTTTTGATTCGTTTTGTTTTATTTTGAACCCTAGGTTCGATGGGAGGCGATTTTATAAGTGGGTTTTAATACCAAACTATCGGGTAAGTAATTTTAATCAACTTTCAATTATATCTCGTGATCATACATAAGATTTAACATCAAATTCATGAGAATCTAGGGAAAATTTTGGGAATTTTGTCAATGCTTTAAAAAATGAAAATTTGGGATTTGAGAGTCGAATAGGACTCGAATTTGAAAACAAAATACATATATGGACTCGTAGGCCTATGGGTAATTAATACCAACCCTTGGAACTGGGTTGGAGTATGCGGGCCCGAGTTTGACTTTTGTAGACCTTTTTAAAATTGTATAAAGGTCATAGCTTTATTAATTAAAATTATTTTCTCTTGCATTGTGTTATGTACTTAAGTCTTCTTTGGCAAGATTGAGCTAGGAAGATGTGAATTTGTAAAGGAAGAAGCTAAATTAAGTATTTAGTTGGCCGAATTGAGGTAAGTGTCTTGCCTAACTTTTTTGAGGAAAATTTTCCTACTATTTGACAATATTTGCTACATGCGGGGGTGATACATATATGAGGTGACGAGAATAAATGCATGTGCTAGGGTTAATCATACCTGGGTGTAGATTATGTTATGAATTGTGCCTTGTAGAATTTCGTGACCTTCTTTCGTCATGTCTTACTTGACTAATAGATACTAAGAATATAGAATTAAATATTAGAAACCAAGATTTAGCTTATTATAACTTGATTAAAATATGACTGAATTTTGAGAAAACATTGATGTGTCTAATTCAGTCATCATTATGCTTAGTAATTAATACATTGCTACGACCAGTATTCTTAAGATATTAAATTCTATAATCGTTTTGTAGATCATTCTTTAGACTTGTTGAAATACTTTAATAATACGGTTCTTGAGGATTTATTGGACTTTCATTGGTTGAAAGTTCTTATTGGGGTTCGTTTGGAATATTCATTTAAACACTTTCCTTGATGTTATTTATGTTATCTACCTTGTTTATTATTGATGTACATATGTTTGGTAAGGAAGAGTGCAAAGTACGAAGACTGATATTGTGCAATCTTATGAAAGTGTAAAGTAGGAAGGGTGATGATGTTTCATGCTATGAGAGTGTAAAGCATGAAGGGTAATGTCGTTCCATCTTATTTGAGTGTAAAGCACAAAGGGTTTTACCGTGCTATATTATTTGAGAGTAAAAGTACGAAGGGTGATGTTGTGCCATGTTATGTGACTGTAAAGCACAAAGGGTGATGCCGTGCCATTTTATTTATATTATCATGGTTTTATATTATCATAAGTTCATGGTACGATGGGTGTTTCCGTGCAAGCGAGGACGAGAGACATACATTATATAGTGATATCTTTTCTATGTGCATATGTTCATTCCTTTATATTGAGATGTTATTGTCTTACTTATGGTTTTTATGTGACTTTTCGTAATTTCCCTATCTGTGTCCTCTATATTAATTGCTATTTTGTTTCTCATGCCTTCTACTTGCTAAACTTGCAAGTACCATGCCTACTTCCTACTGTTATAATTACATTTATGTCGTATCTCTTTTGTTGCACTTTAGTACAAGCCTTCTACCATGTTAACCATTCATGCCTCTACTTGTTAACTTATAAAGTTTATGTGTTCCCCTCTTATTCGTTATATCAATATTTAGGCCTCCACCATGCTAGTATATTCTTGTTTCCTAATAATGTCATTACTCCTATACTTTTCGCCTAGTTTATTATTATTGCCCATATGTATATCCTCGTCCATTATTGCTACTTACGTATTTTCTACTTTGTCATTACTATTATAGGCATTTGTGCCATCCGGTTAGTAATGTTATACGCATATTTGGTGAGGATGAGATAAATGCACGAAGGGTGTTTTCATGCAATTCACTTGATATTTGAGTACATTCCTCATGCTATGAAATTTATGGAGTGACTATCGTGGCTTATTGGTTTTCGCACTAAGAAAAATATTGGTCGAGATATTGGAAAATGTTAAATTGTGATCTCTTCTAGTACTCAATTATTGCTTTATATATTTGTTACGTGTACTCTCTTCTCTTATATCATAGTGGAGTTCTATTGCTAGTTTACGGTACAAGTTTTATCAGCGAGTTTTTTTTAATTAAAAAGTCTCATCACTACTTCAACGAGATTAGACAAGATACTTACTGGGTACATGGGGTCGGTTGTACTCATACTACCCTTCAGCACCTTGCGTGCAGTTTTTGGAGCAGAGCTGCTGGCGATGTCGGGAGCTGACTCTGAAGATGTTCGTGCTTTTCGAAATATAGCTGCCACTTGTCCTTGGTAGCTTTAGATTTAGCTAATCTGTTTATATAACTTTCAAACATATCGTGTATTTATTCTTATCAACTTTGTTTTCGAATTTTTAAAAGCTCGTGATTCCTATTTCTAGTCTTTGGGTTAATATATAAATGTTCAGATAATTCCTCATTGTTTTCCTATAAATCTCATTTGAATTGTGTTAGTTCTCTTACCTAGCAGGTCGAGTTAGGTGCCATCACGTCTAGTGGATTTTGGGTCGTGACATTCAGGTGGTTTGGAGGCTTTTTCCAAAGGGTAAGCCGTATTGGATTGTTGATTGCATTTCAGAAGGAGGTAAGTATCGTGGTTAACCTTGATTTGACGAAATTAAGACTTGATTGGTCTATTTGATATGCATTTTATGTGCGGGGATGACGTATGTGCAAGGTGATGAGTGTATATGCAATATCATGAGTTCAAGCATGCAGGATGTATTACTTTTTACATGTCTTTAATTATACTGTGTCTTTGTTTATTTCTTATTTTTACTTGTTATGTGCTTTTACTTGCTACATATCCTTACTTATTAAATATGTGTTTTCACTTGTTACATGTCTCTATTTATTACATGGTTCCACTTATATGCCTTTTGTTTTTTGTCTGCCATTACCCGTTATATGCTTTCACATGTTATTAGATATATGCTTCTATTGTTTTATGCCTTTACTTTCCTTATAGGCTTTACTTGTTTCATGTTTTACTCTACTATGTTATATTGGATTATCTTAAAGAATTTATCCAATTTAGTTCCCTTTTATGTTGCATTATGAGATTATTCGTAATTAGTTGTTAGTATTATATATATATATATATATATATATATATATATATGGGGATCGAGTATCACACTGCAACAGTATTATATACATGTGGATCAGGCTACACACTGCAACAATGTTATATATATATATATAGATTAGGTTGCAAAATGCAATAGTATTATTATATATGTATATCAGGTTGCACGCCACTACTGTATTGGTATTTATATGTGGATAGGGTAGTGCGTCGAAATGGAAAGATGAGATATAATTATTCTTGGTTGATATATTAAATTATTGTGTTGTGTTGTAAGACTCTGAGGTGATGATATTCTGGGGCCCTCTGTCATTTATTTCTTATTTTGTTTAATATGTGGCTATTTGTTTTTTCATTTCGTTATTGCTTTTCTACTTTTTATTCATACAGATTTATAGTGGCTGTCTTACTATAGCCTTGTCACTATTTCGTCGAGGCTAGGCTCGATACTTATTGAGTAAATGGGGTCGGTTGAACTCATACTAGACTTTGTACTTTATGTGGAGATCGCGGTGTTGGTCCCAGTGGTGTCAAAGGTGATTTGTCGGACCTTCTTCTTCTAGTCGACTTGAGGTAGTGGTGCTTGGCGATTGCAGGTCCTGAAGTCCCCTTCCTATCTTTATCAATTTTTATGTGTATTAGACGGTATTATATTTTTCATTCCATACTTGTATTTATTATTATTAGTGGTTCATATACTTGTGAAACCAAATTCAGGGGATAGTTTTAGATAGCTATATTTATATATCAGAAAAGAGTCTAAACTACCCCTATTATTTTGTTAAATGGTTTATAGATACCCTCCGTCCATCTATTAGTCTAAAAATACACACAACATTAATTTTATTAATAAAATTATCCTCATCCTTAATGATAGAATAGATTTCCATGCAGACGTCGCAGTTAACTTGGCCACACATAAATGGCATGTGCAGAAGCAATTGAACAAAACAACATGAAATTAGCTGAAGCTTTGTTGAAGCAAATTGGGTTCAAAAGCATATGGATTAATGTAAATCTTTGGACCCGGGTACAAACCCAAGAGCCTGATCCGTTAATGGGTAAAATAAGACCCTTGTTTGATTTTTGCCGAAAATGCTACGTTTTCCAATAAAAATGCCACATCATTAAATGAAAGGCCCATCTATTCTGCCATAAAATGCAAGGGTAATTTTATTAAAAAATTAACGTTAGGTATATTTTTGAATACATAGATGGAGGGAGGGTATTTATAAACCATTTAACAAACGATAGGAGTAGTTTAGACCCTTTTCTCTTTGTATATTTATTATCCATTTATGTTATTTCACACTTTCATTATTATCAATACCACTTTTATTGTTAAAATATTTTAGTTATTATGTTGATGTTGGCTTGCCTAGCAAGCGAATGATACGCGCCATGATGATCACATGATTGGGATTTTGGATCTTAACAAGTTGGTATCAGAACCCTAGGTTGCACAGGTCTCATGAGTCATGAGCAAGCTTGGTAGAGTCTCGAGGATCGGTACAGAGACATCTATACTTATCTCCTAGAGGCTATAAGGCTTTTGGAAAATTTCAGAGTCTTTCTTTCTCTATCGTGCGACTTTGTTCTATCATGATGTTTGAATCTTCTTTCTATTATTCTCTCACATATGGAGAGGACATGAGCGTCGTGCACAGCTGATTGTGAGCTAGAGCCCAAGGTTGCAGCAACTACCAGGGGTAAGGACCGAGGTAAGGGCAGATGTCGAGGTAGAGGTAGAGCTCAAACTAGAGCAACAACACCAATAGGTGAGCCTTAGATGGCTCAGGAGGATGAGTTTTTGGATTAGGTTGAGCCAGTAGGACTGGCTCATGTACCAGAGGGGTTCATTGCATGTACTTATATTTCGTGTTTTTCTTCTCCTCTATGGGATAGATACGTTGCATTTGTTTAGTTGTTTTATTCATTGTTGGATATGATTCCATGTACTTATCTTACATGTTTTGCTTATCCAATATGGGATAGATACATAGAATTTTCTTAGTTGTTTTATTCGTTACGCGGGCTGAATAGTCCTATACTTGGGTTTCCATTCCTTATTGGTCATACTTGAGTTGTGACATTTTTGGCGCACGGATCACATCATATGAGATTCTAAGTGGAATTTTTATTGGCCAAGCAACTTGTACTGGGTGAGACAAGGTTGTTGGACCTAGAATCAGCATAATTGGATTGGTATAATGTATGTTTAGAGGAGGAGTTCCACTAATCAGTTCAAAATGCGGCAATGGTTCTTGTCTAGCAGAAGAACTCCATGATTTGTTGATTTGACAGGTGGTTATGTGTTTCGACTCGTCTCTTTCATCGTTGCAAGGTTTGGAATATGATTGTTTTATGTTTCATGGGTGGTATCAGGTTCGGTGATGAGCACCTATCGTGGTTGGAAGATATTGCCATGGGCATATGAGTTATACGGTACATCGTATAGTTACAACTTGGGTGTATAATTATGCATTAGTACAACTTGTTGAGGTTGTGTCACGACCCAAAATTCACTAGTCGTGATGGCACCTAACCCAATCTGCTAGGTAAGCCAACTAATCAGTATCCAATTCCAATAATATTAACAAGATAATTAACAAAAGGAATTTTCTTAATCTTATATTTCTTAATCTTATACTTTTTCCGAGGACTGTTAGTACAAATCATGAGCTTCTAAGAATAAAAAGTACAAAGCTGATATGAAGTAAATACATCTTCTGTTTGAATTGTATATAAATAGAGTTTTTACAAATCTAAGGCTACCATTGACAAGAAGCAGGTACAACAGAAATGCAGGTACATCTTCAAATCCGAAAACCATCGAGCACATCAACAACAGCAGCCAACATCTGCATGCAATGTGTAGAAGTGTAGTATCACTACAATCAGCCACACGTACTGAGTAAGCAACAAACCTAACCTTAGGTTGAAAGTAGTGACGAGGTGGAACATAGTTCGGGTCCATCACCAATAACCAATAGCAGTTCATAACAAAATAGAGCATATAAATAAGAAAGTAACTCAGAGATAAAAATGCTCATCTTTTTCTCAATTTTCCAAAAATAGTCTTACTTTTCAAGAATTTCAATGAAACTCAAATCCTTTGCCGAAATCGTCATAAAATATGAGATTGTTTGAAAACTATAAATTTATCCAAAAGTAATTTCCACAATAAATTTTTTTTTTCGTTTTCTTTCCAGATAGCAAGCGTGAAATACTTCTCTATGCCCACATATCAACGTGTGTAAAAAGCCACGAATGACGTGATACCGTATAAAATGACTAAAAATGCATCTCTACGCATGTACGTCATGTGTGCATGTTAATGCCATGTATCTCATAGATGAATCATGTACTCACACTCTCAGAGTACTCAATCTCACTGTCTCACACTTTTCGCTCACATGCTCAACCACTCGGTACTGTATATGGCCCATACAGCCCAGGGAAATTCATCCGAAATATATACAACATTGACTATAAATCTCCATTACCAAGGAAAAAGGAAATCCATCTCCAGGTATCAAGTGCTTCTGACAAATCCATGTACGGGGAAATCCATCCCTTAATAATATTGTTTACCGTAAAAATTGTAACAACAGTTATATTTGTAAATGGGATTCTAAGAATACGTGATCTATTCCAAAGATAGTTTGTTAGAGCAGTTAGTGCTAAAGCATGAGGTAAGATGATAAAAATTGAGTTAAGTAAGGAAATAATCGAACTAGTAAGGGGCTATTGCCCGAATGCAAAGCCATCCAGTAGATACCTCGGGGCTGAGATTCGAGCCTTTCTCGGGCTATCGAAGGCAGTCGGGAACGGGCTAACAAGTAAAAATATAGCTAAGTAACGTACTATACTATCAATATTAAGCAAAATAACAAAGAACAAACGATGAAATAATAAAGTACTAAGGCGACCTCGAGGTTGATGAAGATAGATAATTTAGAAGAGAGAGAGAGAGAGAGAGAGAGAGAGAGAGAGAGAGAGAGAGAGAGAGAGAGAGAGATTATTGCATTTGTGGTGAAGTGGTGGAACATAAGTCCCTTACAAGGTCGGGTGAGTCCCCCTTATATAGGCGAGGGGACTCGGCTTAGTACATGTGTATTAATTGCAAGAGTATAAAGATGGGACGGCATGATTTAGGGCCTCACAGTAGGCTTTAGGTACGCCGGGCCTGTCAGGCGTAGCCATGTTCCTAGGGGGCTTCCCCTTTTTTTACGACCTCGGACCTTATTTCCTCTGAGTCGGACTTTGATGAGCCCTTAGGCTGAGCACTTGATCGTGGCCTCTCACCCTCGAGGACAGAGGTTGAGCAGTCGATCGTGGCCTCCTGCCCTCGGAGTCTCGAGAAAAATCTTCCGAAATGTCTTGATAGCCAAAAATCAAGTCTTCTGATTTCGCCGCATACAGATAGTCTCCGTGTTTCCCATGACGAAGTGATGGGAAATGATTCTGATGCTCGACTCCTCGACCTCTTTTTGATGACATTATGTTGGCGGTTCAGATCGCAGCGATCTCGTATATCCCTGCTCGATGCCTTGTCGTTTCTGCACCTCAAGGCAAAAGTACTGTCGTCGATTCATTTTTCCAAGGAAGTAGTAATTGCATACATTTGTCAATCTTCTAGAGCCTTGATGACCGTGTGTCGTTTTTCCCTTATAAATGAGGGCATTTTTTGACATTGCTTTCCCTATCTCAATACTCTCGTTGGCATGCTTTGTTTCTTCCTTCTCATCATCTTCTTTTACCTTTGATTATCATGATGGATGTTTTCCATCTCAAGGCTGCTTGGAAAATTTCCTTCGGACTGCGTCGTGGCCTTCTGCAAGGGCCTCCCTATAAGGCCCCAGAAAATTACGCTAAGCAATTTAGGATTTTGTGGTATCACGTAGGCTTATTATAATATTTTATGTGCTATTAACATGGTTTACATCCATTGGATTTGGTAAATATGTGTATGTGTCTTATGGTAAGTAATTTGGGGTCCAAGGAAAGGCCTAAGTTTAAGAAAAATTGGAAAAGTCCATAATAGGCTAAAATTCCAAATGAGCTTGCACTAGTCCATACTTTGAACGAGAATATCTAAATATGTATAAGGTTTTATGTGATGGATAACCTATCAAATTAAATTTCTTCGAGTCTAGTTTCCAACTCTTCAAACCGTTCGTCATTTGGACATTCCTACACAAAGTTTTGATCAAATTACCAAAATCTAGAAAAATGCAATTCTGCGGTGAAATCTGCGATCGCAAAGATAGCTCTGTGAACCACAAAACATTTCTGCGATCGCAGAATGGTCGAAAAATGAAGCAGAACATCCCAGTTTTGGACAACGAGTTCTGCGACGCATCTGCGGCCCGTATACCCATTATGCGATGGATTCTGCGACCACATAGTTGATTTCGGAGGGTTAATTTCCCTATTTTTATAACCCGACCCCATTTTAATATATAGGCTTTAGGGTTCATTTTAGGATCATTTCTTACTGATTTTAGCAAGAGGTGAGAGCATTTCAGAGATATAAGGAGGAACCCAACTTTAAAATCATCCAAATCTTGCATCAATCTTCAAGAATCAAAGAACCCAATCAAAAGTTATTTATCTATGAGCTAAGATTCAATACCCTAGGTTTTAATTTCGAATTTGGATTATAAGATGGTTTATTGAGATATGATTCTTGGGTGTATTAGTATTGTATATATATATGCATGTACAACGTAGGTTTATGGGAAGATTGTTTAACATAAATACGTAAAGATTGGGTTAGGGAATGGAGGAAATCTTGAAAAGGAGATTTGATATCAAGATGCTCAACTAGTATTTGATAAAATGCTCAAATGAGCTAGAATTATTAATATCTTCCTAATTTGTGTTAAATGTTGCTATGTCTCAAAATAGATTTAAGTTGCTAGAACTTCTGGAATATCGTAGTAATTAAAGGAAAGCTCAAGAAAGGTATGTATAGCTAAAACTCCCTCTTCTTAGAAATTGAGCTCTCTTGGTGTCCCTGCATATGATTGTAAGTCCAAAATTTGATTTATGTAGTATTCATTGTTTCGAAGGATTTCGGTGTTGCAAGAATATATGTGAAGGATGTACCTCAATGTGTTTAATACTTTACTCTTGGTAAATGAGGATATGTGAAAAATGGGAACTATGTGCTAAAATGCCTAGACTTCAAGTCAAGTTTAAATTGAAATTTTGATGCCATATTGTGTGAGGAAACTCGTTATAGTTGATCCTCCGAATTGTTCTTATGTGTACCAAATGTATTTGATTGATTGTGTCTAATTGTTGGTAAAGTACAAAGTTGTTTGGCAGTGAAGTAAGTGACTGTGTAAATGTGGTAAGATTGAACTTTGAATTCTTGCTGTGATTGGTACTTTAAATTAATTGGCGTTGTGACCCTATAATTGTAAAAGATGCATTCCAATACGATCAAGGTGCTATTGTTGATAACTTCAAAAGGGTGCAATGAATATGACTCGTGTATTGAAATGCTAAGACCTTAAATTGAGATTAAGTTGCATATCTTATGCCAAACAATGTGAAATCCTCTATGTGTAGAAATGTTCAAAGTAATCAAATGAATTTGGGAAATAAGGCGTGGCCAATGTGCAGACTTGAATTATAATTGTATAATGTCATGAATGAAAAAAAAGGATTAAAGAATAATTGGTGTAATTATTTGCTTATGCTTTTGATGTGTGTTTTTATTGCGGGTTGGTGTACCCCCTCTATTGATTTGGAAGAGCCCCTGGTGTTTAAAGTTCCATTGTCAATAAACATGAGATGTATGATCTCTGAGATATTGTATATGCCGAGGATCCATGGTTCCTCTCATGTGTACTTGACATCTTGAATTGAATGGCTTGTTGTTGAAATTGATATTAATGTGAAATATGTGGAGATGATGTGAAATGTGGGAAATAAGAGATTGAGTTATGAAATATGGCCTAGTACCAAGTATGCTGTAATGATTATGGCCCCATGTGCCGATTAATTAATATGTGGAACCTATGGACGGGCTATGAAACGCATAGCTGTATAATATAATATGCTGACCCTAAGGACGGGCTATGAAATGCATAGGGGTATAATGTAAAATATGGAACCTATGGATGGGCTATGATATGCATAGGTGTATAATATAATATGTGAACCCTATGGACGGTATATGAAACGCATAGGTGTATAATATAATATACTGACACTATGGATGGGCTATGAAACGCATATGGGCATAATATAAAATATGGAACCTATGGAAGGGCTATGAAACGCATAGGTGTATAATATAATATGTGAACCCTATGGACGGGCTATGAAATGCAAAGGTGTATAATGTAGTACGCGAACCATATGGACGGGCTATGAAACGCATAGGTGTATAATATGATATGTGAACCCTATGAAGGGCTATGGAACGCAACCTAGAGGTATGGAAATTATTTATTTGGTGATGTGGGAATTGTTAAAGCTTTTTATTTACTTTTATGATCTCTTTATTCCTGTTTGATAGTTCTTTCTAATTAGATAGTGTTTAGTTATAGATACTAGTGCTATTCAATGGCACTAACATCCCTTTTGCCGGGAGCGCTATATTTTTTTAAATGAATGTAGGTGGCTCCATTGCAGATACTGTCGATCGTGTGTAGCGAAGCATCCTCCTTCCCAAATATCTTGGTAAGCCCCTTTCTCCCTCAAGGGGCTATATTGCACATCTTCTCATTTTAGATTTTTACTTTTGAGGTATAGCCGGAGCCTTGTTACCGGCATTTTTATATTACATTACTCTTCAGTTAAGCTTAGAGGCTCCGTAGATAGGTTGTGGGTAGTGTCGAGTGTTGTAATTAAAGTAAGAATATTGATGTTTGGCAAAGATATATAACACTTATGATATTTTGATAATTAATATTTAAGTTGCGAATGGAAATGAAATGGAAGTTGTTAATGAAATACTTACTAAATCTAATTAATGGAGTTCATCTCCTATTTAATCATGAGGTTGTTTGGGTAGAATGAAACCTAACAGGATTGCTCAATCGGGTTTACTCAGTTGAGCGCCGATCACGCTCCTCGGATTTTGGGGCGTGACAAACTTGGTATCAAAGCATAAGGTTTTAAAGTTCCCTAGGATGTCTCGGAGCCGTGTCTCGTAGAGTCCTTCTTATCGGTGTGTTGTCGACCACATCTATAAGTTTGAGGCTACTTGGGCATTTAGGAATAACACCCTTCTTTGATATTCTGGATCGTGCGGTGAAACTATTTCCTTGCTAATCAGTGCATTGTTCTATCTTTCAGTAAATGGCACCTAAGAAGAAAGCGAGAATTGGCCAAGAAGGCAACGCCACCCCAGGAGTGGTTGATGATTCATTGCTTGATGTTATGGGTGAGGGTAGTCACTCTGTTATTACTCTGCCGGATCCTTCTATTCCAGAGCAGACTACCCTAGTTCCTACACCTACGGAGGGTACCACTATCCCTCCCGTTGATACTCTTGTCCCTCCTACAGCCCCAACTTCCATTTCTGGTATTTCTGATGGGGATCTTAGGGGTGCTATTTAGATGTTGACTCAGTTGGTGCACCTCTCAGTCCCAGAAGTCAAATGTTGTGCCTAGTTCATCCAGCCAGCCAGGGGATTCTACTAGTTCCAAGGTAAACAGATTCCTTCAGTTAGACCCTCCGGTATTCACAGGTGCCAATCTAGAAGAAGACCCTCAGGACTTTATTGATGAGATGCACAAGACCCTCAGGGTGATGCATACGACTGAGACAGAGAGAGTAGAGTTGGCTGCCTACCGTCTGAAAGGGGTGGCCTATTCATGGTTTGAGTTGTTGGAAGATTCCCGAGAAGAGAGGTGACCTCCAGCGAGGTGGAGCAAGTTTGCTGATGCTTTCATTGACCATTTCCTACCCGCTGAGAAAAGGGCAGCCCGGCAGCAGAGTTTGAAAATCTGAGGCAAGGTAACAGAAGTGTGTGGGAATACCACATGGAGTTTGCTCACTTGTCCAAGTATGATATTCACATGCTGCCTACTATGGAGGCTAGAGTGCGCCGATTTGTGCAGGGTCTTAGCCCTTTGGTTATTAATAAGGCGGCTACGACTGCCTTGAATTCTGATATAAATTATGGGAAGATTGTGGCGTTCTCTTAAGCTACAGAGGAACGAAAGTTAAAAATAAAGATAGAGCGAGATAACAACAAAAGGGCCCGATCCGCGAGCAATTTTAATGGCTCCTACAATAGGGGTAGTGGTGGGAAAGAATCACACAGGAGAGTGTCATCCAGACCCACACAGTCAATTCTTCAAACCTCAGCTAGGACGCTCCCATTAGGGCCTGATCAGTAGCAGTGGGGCCATAATATGCAAGACCAAGTCTAACCAACAGGTCCAGTCAAGTGGGAGCCATCAGAGGAAGCAACGACCCCGTTGCCCTAAGTGTAGGAGGCATTATCTAGGGGTGTGTCGTAGGGGCACTAACGAGTGTTTCGGGTGCAAAATTAAGGGACATCAGCTAAGACACTGCCCCAACAACCGAGGAACAACAAGTAAGTCCCTTAACCTTTTTTGGTTCTATGATGTGTGTGAATAGGTTTGACCATTTAATTTCGTGCCATGGAAGACTGACCATGGGGTGATACTTTCTTACATGTTTAGACCCCAAACTCGGTAATTTTAACTCATACAGAAATGATCAGGTGAGATGTGAATATTGAATAGGAGTTTAGGCGTTTACACATGCTTACAACGTGAATTAAGTGCTTAGAAAGGATGTTTTTATATCGAGTATAGTGGTACGTCGCATATTAGGTTTGGCACGGTATTGATGTAATATGGAAAGGTGATTGCCTACGTATCCAGACAGCTGAAGAAGAGAGATATGGGTAATAGTCTATGCACTTTGTCACTCAATAGGAGTATGATGTTTCCCCATAGTTGTTCCTCATGAATTTGTGTTTTCATATGCCTATGTCTAAGAAGGTAGTGATAAAAGAGGGGTGTGAATTGATTTGATTCAACTATATGATCATGGTAATATCATATATGATGCACTACTGGAAAGAATCGTCGTGGCTTGACTTCATATGGATGGTTGATTGAAATGAAATTATATTCTTGGTGATGAATACCTTTGTGATTACATTAATGACCGGTATGGACTATTATGAACACATGACTATTTGGTTACTATTAAATGACATTCTTGATGGTGTGATGCCATGTGATGGAATTATGGGTTGTTGTTGTTACCATGAATTGCAATATCCGGTAGAATGTAAATTGTACAGTTGAAACTATTAAAGGTAAAGTCAATGGATAGTTAACTCATGCGAGGTGTCTATCTGTTATCCTTGTTATGTATGTTTGGGAGTAGCTATTATTTCTGAGAATGTGTCATGACAGAGCTTGTAAGTCGAGGAGGTCATCTGGAAGGCTGAAAGTGTCGTGGAAGGAAAATATTTTTGTTTGATTGAGTATCAATTAGTTTACGACTTGAAAGGTACTATATAGGTGTTTTGATCAAAAACTGTGCAGTCCATGTTCTGGTATCCTTAGGATAATGTAGTGCTTGTAATATTGAGATTAGTATTGTTGATATATACATTGTGGTGCTCTGTCTAGTTGTGGATGTGTTGTTAAGATAATTTTGGTGATTCTCTGGCAAGTGGATAGGCCTAGTTACAAAGGAGACTCTGCCAAAATTTCTGAAAAATTTAGGAGTTAGTCAAAATTTAAGGTCTTGAGGTAGGTAAGAAAAGAGATTTATTATATTAAGCATTTAAGTCAACTCTACTCCTCATTCGAGACCGAATGATCCTAAGGGGGGAGAATGTAAGGCCCCGAAAAAGTTTACTAAGTAATTTAGGATTTCGTGGGGTCAAATAGGCTTATTATAATATTTTTATGTGCTATTAACATGGTGTACATACATTGTATTTGGTAAATATGCGTATAAGTCTTATGATAAGTAATTTGGGATCCAAGGAAAGGCCTAAGTCAAAGGAAAATTAGAAAAGTCCATAATAGGCTAAAATTCCCAATGAGCTTGCACTAGTCCATACTTTGAAAGAGCATATCTAAATATGTATATGGTTTATGTGATGCATAACTTATCAAATTAAAGGTATTTGAGTCTAGTTTCCAATGCTTCAAACTGTTCATCATTTGGACATTCCAACACAGAGTTACGATCAAATTACCAAAAGTTGGAAAAATGTAATTCTGCGGTGAAATATGTGGTCGTAGAGATAGCTCTGCGAACCACAAAACCATTCTGCAATCGCAGAATGGTCAGAAAATGAAGCAGAATAGCCCAGTTATAGGCAATGAGTTCTGCGGCCCGCATACCCGTTATGCGAAGTATTCTGCGATCGCATAGTTGATTTCGAAAGGTTAATTTCCCTATTTTTACAACCCGACCCCATTTTAATATATTGGCTTTAGGGTTCATTTTGGGGTCATTTCTTACTGATTTTAGAGATAGGTTAAAGCATTTTAGAGAGAGAAGGAGGAACCCAACTTTTAAATTATCCAAATCTTGCATCAATCTTCAAGAATCAAAGAACCCAGTGACAAGTTCTTTATCTAAGAGGTAAGATTCTATACCCTAGGTTTAATTTCGAGTTTAGACTATAAGATGGGTTATTGAGGTATGATTCTTGGGTGTATTAGTATTGTATATAAGCATGTACAACTTAGGTTTATTGAAAGATTGTTTAACATAAATATATAAAGATTGGGTTAGGGAATGAAGGAAATCTTGAAAAGGGGATTTGAAATCAAGATGCTCAACTAATATTTGATAAAATGCTCAAATGACCTAGAAGTATGAATATCTTCCTAATTTGTGTTAAATTTTGTCTCAAAATAGAATGAAGTTTCTAGAATTTCCGAAATATCGTAGTAATTAAAGGAAATCTCAAGAAAGTTATGTATGGTTAAAACTCCCTCTTCCTAGAAATTGAGTTCCCATGGTGTCCCTGCGTATGACTGTAAGTCCAAAATTTGATTTATGTAGTATCCAATATTTCAAAGTATTTGGGTGTTGCAAGAATATATGTGAAGGATGTACCACAATGTGTTTAATACATTATTCTTTGTAAATGAGGATATGTGAAAAATGGGAACTATGTGCTAATATGCCTAGACTTCAAGTCAAGCTTAAATTGAAATTTTGATGCCAAATTGTGCTAGGGAAATCGTTATGGTTGATCCTCCGAATTATTCTTATGTGTACCAAATGTATTTGATTGATTGTGCCTAATTGTTGGTAAAGTACAAAGATATTTGGAAGTGAAGTAAGTGATTGTGTAAATGTGGTAAGATTGAGCTTTGGATTCTTGCTGTGATTGGTACTTTACATTAATTGGTGTTGTGACCCTATAATGGTAAAAGATGCATTCCAATATGATCAAGGTGCTATTGTTGATAACTTAAAAAGGGTGCAAGGAATATAAATTATGTATTAAAATACTAAGAACTTAAATTGAGATTGAGTTGCATATCTTATGCCAAACTATGTGAAATCCTATATGTGTAGAAATATTTAAAGTAATCAAATGAATTTGGGAAATAGAGTGTGGCCAATGTGTAGAGAACTTGAATTATAATTGTATAATGTCATGACTAAAAAAAGAAGGATTCAAGAATAATTGGTGTAATTATTTGCTTATGCTTTTGATGTGTGTTTTTATTGCAGGTTGGTGTACCCCCTCTATTGATTTGGAAGACCCCTGGTGTTTAAAGTTCCATTGTCAATAAACATGAGGTGTATGATCTCTGAGATATTGTATATGCCGAGGATTCATGGTTCCTCTCATGTGTACTTGACATCTTTAATTGAATAGCTTGTTGTTAAAATTGATATTGATGTGAAATATGTGGAGATGATGTGAAATGTGGGAAATAAGAGATTGAGTTATGAAATACAGCCTACTGCCAAGTATGCTGTAATGATTGTAGCCCCATGTGCCGATTAATTGATATGTGGAAACTACGGACGGGCTATGAAACGTATAGGTGTATAATTTAGTATGCTGACCCTATGGACGGGCTATGAAACGCATAGGGGTATAATAAAAAATGTGGAACCTATGGACGAGCTACGAAATGCATAGGTATATAATATAATATCTGAACCCTATGGACGAGCTATGAAACGCATAGGTGTATAATATAATATGCTGACCATATGGACGGGCTATGAAACGCATATGGGTACAATTTAAAATGTGGAAC
Organism: Nicotiana glauca; assembly: GCA_026770625.1. NCBI lineage: Eukaryota > Viridiplantae > Streptophyta > Magnoliopsida > Solanales > Solanaceae > Nicotiana > Nicotiana glauca. The sequence goes on along the minus strand of MU752378.1, from coordinate 59,714 downwards.
CTATGGACGGGCTATGAAACGCATAGATGTATAATATAATATGTGAACCCTATGGACGGGCTATGAAATGTATTGGTGTATAATTTAGTATGTGCACCCTATGGACGGGCTATGAAACACATAGGTGTATAATATGATATGTGAACCCTATGACGGGCTATGGAACGCAACCTAGAGGTATAAAAATTATGTGAAGGCTATGTGATCCCTTTTATTTGTTGATGTGGGGATTGTTAAAGCTTTTGATTTACTTTTATGATCTGTTTATTCTTGTTTGATAGTTCTTTCTAATTAGATGGTGTTTAGTTATACATACTAGTGCTATTCAATGGCACTAACGTCCCTTTTGCTGGGGGCGCTACATTTTTTTAAATGAATGTAGGCGGCTCCATAGCGGATAGCGCCGATCGTGTGTAGTGGAGCATCCTCCTTCCCAAAGATCTTGGTGAGCCCTTTTCTCCCTCAAGAGCCTGTATTTCACATCTTCTTATTTTAGATTTTCACTTTTGAGGTATAGCCGGAGCCTTGTTACCGGCATTTCTCCATTACATTACTCGTCAGTTATGTTTAGAGGCTCCGTAGACAGGTTGTGGGTAGTGTCGGGTATTGGAATTAAAGTAAGAATATTGATGTTTGTCAAAGACATATAACATTTGTAATATTTTGATAATTATGATTTAAGTTGCTAATGAAAATGAAATGAAAGTTGTTAATGAAATACTTACTAAATCTTGTTAATGGAGTCCATCTCCTATTTAATCATGAGGTTGTTTGGGTAGAATGAAACCTAACAGGCCTGCTCAATCGGGTTTACTCGGTTGAGCGCCGGTCGCGCTCCTCGGATTTTGGGGCATGACACTCCCTTTGTTGAATATGAACGTGTTGTTCCGATATTGTTGTTGGCCCGAGGTAACGATGGATGGTGGTTCGATCCCCCTCCTATGCAGGTAGTCATTCGGGTTATGCATTGCTGCTCAAAAGGGGGCTCGGAATATCCACCGTTGCTCACCTTCATACACGGCTCGACGTGGAATTGTATTTCAAGCCGGGTTCTTGCACGGCTCGATAATCCAAGAAGTGGATTTTATGTAGACATACAAGCATACATGGGGTTTGGTTGGTCTTCAGCCTCTTCGAGATGGGATATATTTAGCTCTCTCCCTTTAAGTGACTCTTTGGGAATCTTCTTAACAAGAGGTCTGGTCATGCAACTATTTATGATGTAGCATGCAAAAATTCAGCAAACTTAGCATTTTCAAATTTAGTTCCATGATCAGACCTAATTGATGCAAGTTGATTACCTAGTTGTTTCAGAGTTTTTCTAACAAAAGAAGTAAACATGTAAAATGTTTCATCTTTAGATGTTAAAAACAATGTCAAATTAAACCCAGAGTAATCATCAACAATCACCATCACATATCTTTTACCACCTCTACTTAATGTTCTCATTGGACCACAGATATCCATAAGGAACAGTTCCATCGTTCTGGTGGTACTTACCACTTTCTTGCATTTAAAAGAGGATCTTTCCTGCTTCCCTCTTGCACAAGCCTCACAAACTTTGTCTTCCTTGAACTTGATGTTAGGTAGCCCTATCACCAGATCCTTGGATATTAATTTGTTGAGTTGACTTAGACTTGCATGTCCAAGTCTCTTGTGCCAAAGGATGTGATCATTGTCTAACACACTTAAACAAGTAAGTTCATTTTCTGAAAGTGTGGACAAATCTATAATGTATGTATTTTTTACTCTTTTTCCCTGCAAAACAATCTTTTTAGTGGTAAGATTAGTAACAAAATATTTAGAAAGCCGTAAGACTTCTGGGCAAGAAACTTCAAGCTCATAAGCCCTCAATAAGGCAACATCAAAAAACGGCTCCAGAGCCAAGAACTATCGATGTTTCGGGGACTGCCGCCCCATCGAACTATCAAAAACTTGAGGCAATAAGACCCCAAGCGGGCAACCTTGAGCTCGTAAGACGTCCATGTGGGGATGCCCAAAACTGTAAGACCTCCATGAGGCATTATCAACAACATAAGTCCGCCATGAGGCATGCCCTCTGTAAGACCTCCGGGCATGCCCAAATCTATAAGACCTCAAGCCAGGCATGACTTATACTTATACCAAGTAACCTATCTGTAAGACCTCAAGCAAGGCATGCTCAAATTTATAAGACCTTACAAAAGGCATAATCTCGATCTTAAAGTAAAGGCTATATATTCGAACTTGTAAGACCCCTAAAAAGGCATATCATCGATATAGATGCCGAAGCTACTTAACTTGGGGACTAGAAGGCTATGGCCAATCACAATGACTTCGGTCATAATTCTCCGACAAAACTAGCGCGACTCAGGGATGCCCGACCGTCGATATAAAATCACAATCCTTCAATTACTTCGAAATACTTTGAAAAGAACCTGTTAACCAGGCTACCCTCGGTATAAGCAAAAGAACTTTAATCATATCTCCTCAAAACAACAAAAAGGCTTCGAAACAATTCAGCCATTGAGCGAAACCTTTCAAGGTGCTCATTTATCATCACATGACGGCTCACAGTCGAGGTTCCTACCGAACCGACGAAGAATTGGACGAACACAAAAACTTTATTGAGGGAACAATAAAGCCTATATTAGAGTTCCTACCAACCCTACACGTAAGAGACACTATCGCCAGCTTAAATTAAAGGTCATGCGGACCCGACGGTAAGAGCTACTATTTCCAGCTTAAATTAAAGATCATACCGACCTAATGCATAAGAGCCACTGCTGCCAGCTTAAATTAAGTGTCGTACCGACCCAACAGGTAAAGAGCCAATGCCTCCAGCTTAAATTAAGGGTCATACTGACCCAATGCGTAAGAGCCACTGTCGCCAGCATAAATTAACAGTTGTACCGACCCAACACGTAAGGAGCAAATGCTGCTAGCTTAAATTAAGGGTCGTACCGACCAACGCGTAAGAGCCACTATCTCCAGCTTAAGCTAAAGATCATAACGACCAAATACATAAGAGCTTAAGCGCTAGCCCACATTAAAATTTGTATCGACCAAATGTGTAAGAGCCTACAAACTAGCCTAACAAGTCTCAGGGCCAATTCATCTGGCTAATCATTAACAAATGTCAAAATACAAGACATAAAAACACACACACACAAGCAAAGGGAAATGCATGAAAAATGAAACCGAAAGGCTTCCTTATATTTATGTGTGTGAAATAATGCAAGGCTACATTTGAAATGCTCTCTGAGAGCCCTATACACCAAATCAGAAAAGAAAAGCCTCCTATTCTACTTTCTCCTGAGGGACTGCGGCCCTGTCGGCCTCTCCCGCATTATCTTCGGCATTAGATACGAGGAACTTGACATCTTATTCATCCACCTTGGCCTAATTAATCACTTTTGAGAGATCGAAGCGTACTCATTGCTTCTGCCATCCTTATCGAAAGCTCCTCTTAACTACGCTCGAGCATCAACATCGTCTTTTACATAGACAGCCACTTTCCTATCAGCCTTATCCTGAATCTCTTCAACTTCAGCCCGGGCATCCACAACCTCGGCCTTCATCTCCAAAAGGCCGGACTTAAGCCTTTCAATCCTGCTCGTCTGGACGGAGTTATTTTCACTAGCATTCCGAAGCTGCACCTCAAGCGCAAAAGCCTTAGCCAAAGCATTCTTCTTGGCCGGAACTTGGGAATTTCTCTGAGCCCTTAGCTTATCACACGCATACTTGGCTTGGCCAACTTCGACCCAAAGGTGTTACAGGTCCTCTGTCTTTCTGTGCAACTGAAGTGTCAAATTATTAACCTTAGAGGGTAGAAGACGAAACATGCATCCCCTCGAAATAAAGTTTACTTGTCTCTCGAGATAGCCTTCATAGTTCCGGCTTCGACTCACCTCGTATCACAGGTATACTAACTCCTTTGCTTTTTCATCACAAAGAATCCTAAGGTATTTCTCCCCGTCCAAAGCTTTCCGCAACCTGGATTCACGGCGGAGCAGCTCGAACATAAGCCTATCAAAGGCCTATGAAAAAAATGCTCAATGAGAAAATGAAAATGCAAACTATAACTCTTGGCCTCATATTATCCTGAGGTCGAGCATCGATGGCCCTCGAGGGATGAAACTCGACCATGACTTTGAGCCTTCGAGACGTCATAATGATGGAAAATTGGACCCCTTAATTTTATCGTATACAGATAGTCCCCGTGTTTCTTAGAGTAGAACGACAAGAAACGACCTTGATAACCATCTTTCTGAATTTCCTGCGATAATTTTATACTGATGTCGTCATACTCATGACACAGGCCTTTGTGACAACCAAGGCGCCCCACCGACTTGTCTTTTTACCGTCTTTTAATGCAAAGTCGATCTCTGTCCTTCTAAGCGATAACATCGCTGCCGATTCAGTTCCCAAAATACATTAATTGCACATGCCGATACGTCTTTCAAGGACATTGATGGCGTCGTCGGTTTCATTTTTCAAAAGTGCATTGATTGTGCCCACCGGTTACTCTGCCCTTTCTCTATAAATGGGGCTTTCTGGAGTGAATTCCTCATTCAAGTGCTCTTCAATCAGCATTTCTCCCGTTTCTTCTCTCAATCCTCATTCTCTATCATTTCCCATGCTTGAGGTCCATGGCCTCAAAGTTTCCTGGTGGCGTTCTCATCAAATATACCTTGGCCTTTTCTTGGGGTCCCTCTTTATTGAGCGAGATTATACCAACTTGTTCTTGCTGTTGTTATTGTTGTCGTTACTGCTGTTGCCGTCGGCTCAAAACGAGGAGATAGGGAGGACGATCTCTTCTGTCTTGGGATGGTATTCGGACCATACACTGCTGCTCATGAGGGTTTTTGGACTATATACCGCTACTCACCTTCCTTCCCCAACTTGGTGTGGCACTTCACCCCTTTTGCTTTCCGTGGGGTGAAGTGGTACACCTGGTTGGTAGCTTGCACGGCACAATGTCCCAAGAAGTGGACTCAAAGTAGTTGTGCAAGTGAGGCCGATGCACTCCAAGCCTTCTACCGGGCCGTGATCCTCCTTGCCTGGTGAAAGCCATTGCTTTTTGACGGGCTATGGCATTTTTTAATCCCTTTATGACACTTCACTTTCCTCTTCTTTATCTTTTCTGTTTCCTCTTATTCATCTTTTCCCTTTCTTCTTCTTCTTGTTTTCCCTTTCCTATTCTTCGTCTTTTGCCTTGTATATCCCCTTTTGGAGGACCGAGATGAGACCCCTGAGAAGGTGGCGGTTGAAGACATTGTCGCCGAGGATGAACCCTCGAGCAGAGATTAGACTCTACACTTTTCTTGCATATGTACCTTTTTTGCTTTTTGTTTCTATATAAGGACCGCTTGTGGGCTTTTGTAATCATATGTTTATGAATGAGAAATGTTTCTTCAATTATATATTTGATGTATTTTATATTTCCCTTTATCTGTTGTTGTGTAGAATCTAAGTGAATGACCCCATCGGTTGGTGCAAATATCAAGCCTAGGTATGAGTATTTTTTCCTCACTTTTGATTGATTAATACGGCTCCTCGTGAAGCCTTTTGCCATTCCTTGGACCAATCCTATATTGGGCTGCTAAACTCAGGTCGTTAGGGCCCTTACTTCGAGTTGAATGAATGTGACGCTTTGAGTGTTGAGATCGAGATTTACAATTTAGACCCTACGGTAATCTGTGAAGGGAAAATTACTTAGAGATTTTTGGATAGGGACTACTTTTAAGCTTTCGAAAGCAATCCCCGAGTAGGGGTTCGTTAGAACCCAGGCCACCTGGAAACTTGCTTTGAACTTAGCATAGATAGACTTAAGGCATTGTAGATAGATCCTGGACTAAGGTCTACCCGAAATTAGATGGCACCCCGAGACCAAGCCCATATGGGTGGAGTTCAAATGCTTATCTCCTTGGAGCCTAACTCCTTTTTGAAAGATCCTTGAGGTTTGGTACAACCTCGAGACTTGTAATGATGTCATTAACTTCCTGGAGCCTAACCTTTTTTTATGGAGGTCCTCGAGGTTGGGTACAACCTCGGGACTTGCAAGGATATTACTGGCTTCTTAAAGCCTAACTTCTCGTTGATAGAGATCCACGAGGTCGGGTACTACCTCTGGACTTGCGATGATGTCGTTGGCTTCTTAGAGCCGAACTTATCTTCGATGGAAATCCTCGAGGTCAGGTACCACCTTGGGATTTGTAACGGTACTATTGGCTTCTTAGAGCGTAACTTCCATTTGATGGAGGTCCTCAAGGTCGGGTACCACCTCGAGATTTGCGATAATACTGTATGCTTCTTACAGACTAAATTCTCTTTGAATGAGGTCCTCGAGGTGGGGTACCACCTCGGGACTTGTGAGGATGTCGTTGGCTTCTTAGAGCCTACCTTTTCTTTGGTGGAGGTCCTCTAGGTCGGGTATCACCTCGGGACTTGCAGTGGTACGAGGATCTCTGTTCCCAAAAAAGTAGTTAGCATCGCCTAATGTTCGATATGGCTGCAAGGCTATCGAGGCGATTCTGCTGGCAAAGCTCCCTGAAGTGATATTGGTCAGTGTTTTTAATAGTCCTCTGAGGTAGGCGGATCGTTACCGTTTTTTCCATATATAGGGTCGTTTCTGCTTTTTTGGAGATCCTACCATTCTAAGTAGTTACCCTTCTTTTCCTGCATTAAGGCTTTCGTTATTTCAGTACTAACGCACTTTGCACAAATTCCTGCTTTAGTCCTCTAATTTTTTCATAATCATGACTGCTATATTGGGGTCTGTCCAGCAGAAAAGGGAGAGTTTTGCCTCCGGTATTAAGGACCAACAAGAGCGTACCTTGAAGATTACTTCTTTGATGGGAGAAGAACACCTTGGGTTAGTGAGAAAAGATTGTGGATGAGGGGAAAATGTAGTGTTACAGATACTTTCCTCGGATGAGGGCATCTTGGATCGTTCCGATGGATTTTTGAATGTGTACACATATCCTTTCACACTGGGTCCCCTTGATAGGGTTGTGCTCTACTTCTGTTTAAAGTATCCGGTTACCCTTGCGCAAGTCCAGCCTTCATTTTGGAAGATAATGTTGATGATGAGATTTGTTGTGGAGAAGGCGGGGCTTGAAATTATCAGGTTGTACCGGTTCTTTCACCATCGGAGTGTGCTAACCTTACGATGTCGGTGGACCAAACCCTTCGTCATTGATGATGAGCAAGATGGAGATCAAGAGTTGATGAGTCGATTCTTCTGAGTACGGACCGCCGACGTTATCCCTATGGAGTTTATTTCATTCCATGAGGAATGGAATTATACACGTAAGTGGTACATTTCGTGCCTTCTCAGTTCTTTTTGTGGCGAAGGCAGGCTTCGTAAATGTGTCTTCTTTTCTCTTTTTGCGGTGGTTTCATGGGCGTGGGGCGAAGTTCCCTATCTTCCGAATTGGTTCCGAAAGTTGGCGACCCACTCGACTTGCGATGAGCGTAAGTGGCGAGCTTTGTCCCGGTGCAGATGGGAAGAAAAATATTATAGTGCGTGTTGCGCAATTGTTTACTTTCTCTTTCTTTATTTGGAAAGGTACTGTTCCTTTCTCTGTATTAATCTTGTTGTTGTAGGCATAGGAGAGCCTTCCGTGGAGAGGCCGCACCCCTTTGGATAGGGGGAAAGGTTTCTAGCTTCCGTGCTAAGGAACGGAAACAATAAGTGAGACATGCCTCTATGGGGAGATGGTGCTCAAAGTAAGGCAAAAATGGACCGGGGCTCTGGAGCGGAATCATTGTCGGGGCCTGCCGCGCCTTTAGTTCCTAGTTTCTGAAAGGTGGTTTCTCCGTCGCTGTCGTCTTCTTTTTCCATCGAAAGTACTTTGAAGGACACAAAAATTCCCGGGTCGCATGTACCGAGCGATCGTGCCTCGACCGGAGTCGACCCTTGCAAAGTTAAGGGAGCTAGGTTAGAAGATATAGGCTCGGCCTTTGAGGAAGCCCAGCGGCTTCACTTCGTGGTGAGTTTTGGCACAGGCATTTTGAGCTTTGTACTTTCCCTTGCTTATTGATTTTCTTTTGCAGGCCTTCAACTAGCTTAAGTCTGGGCTGCTTTGTCGTGAAGCTAAGCTGCAGAAAACCCTGGATGAGGAGAGATCCCTCAGGCTCTTTTCCGATGAAAAGGAAGTCGTGTTGGCACAGTTGTGGTATAAGGTGAGCCGGAGCTTGAATTTTGAGAGCTACTTGAAGGAATAGGTAGTTTTTTGTCCCAGGTGATCCTGCATCCTGCCTTCTAGCTTCTGAGGCTAACGCTTCATTTATATCAATTGCAAAAAAAGATGGAGGCCTTGGAGCGCCTTCGGGATAAAGTTGGCCGAGCCAAGCGTGAGTATGATGAGCTAAAAGATCGGGTGGAGGTTCAGGCTTTAGAGGGGGAGGGTGCTTTAGCTAAAGTTCCCGCCTTTGAGGCTCAACTCCGCTTAGCTCGTGACAATGCTTTGGTTCAAACAGGATTGATTACGAAGCTTGAGTCTGAGATTTTGAAGGTCAGGGCTGAGATTATTGATGCCTGGGCCGAAGCCGTAATGAGCCAAACTAAGGCTGACTAGAAGATGGCGATCTATTTAAAAGAAGCCACCGATGCTCAAGCTAATCTGAGAAGGATCCTCGACCGCAAAGAGAGGATCAAATAATATGTTTGTTACAAGTCTCAAAGAAAGATTCTCGAGGAGGGCTCTAGGGGTTTTGTCCTCTCGGAAGAGTTGGTGCGAGCGAGGGAGATGAGCGTGATGCTCAGTTACTTCTGCCCGACACCGAAAAAAGTAAAGATAAGGCCGACAAGCCATAGCCCCCAGGGGGGCATAGATTTTGCCCTTTTCAAAGCATGTTTGTAGATGGAGATTGCGTTTTTTTGTATATGTGTATAAAAGAAAACATTATGTTTTTACTTCCTCTGTATTTCTTTGTCTTGAATTTGGTCAGGTGAACAGGTCATTATTGGGCCGATAGGAATCCTTAGATTTATGATAGGGCCTTGAGGCTCATTAGGTTGGCCCATAGGCTTTTATGTACTTGGCCGATTCGAGCCTTTTACGTATGGCCCTGAGGCTCATTACGCCTAGGTCGAAACGACCTTTTATGTGGGATGGCAACAATGGCTCTTACGCCTTGCTCTTAGTCATATTTAGTTAACTATTTTGGGTTCAGTCTCCGAGTCAAGTTTCTACTCGAGCTCATTCAACCCTCAAGTTTTTGGATTTGTGTGGGTTGGCAACAATGGCTCTTGCACCTTGATCTAAGGCATATTTAGTTAACTATTTTCGGTTTAGCCTCCGAATTCATGTCTTGAATTGAGCTCATTCTACCCTCAAGTTTTTGGATTTCTGTGGGCTAGCGATAATGGCTCTTACAACTTAGGTCGAAGCGACCTTTTATGTGGGCTGGCGATAATGGCTCTTACGCCTTGGGTTGAAGCGACCTTTTATGTGGGCTGGCGATAATGGCTATTAAGCCTTGGGTCGAAGTGACCTTTTATTTTCTTTGGTTTTCCCTTGTTAAGGAATTTTTGAAATAATTTTTGCCTGACTCTTCGATGGTTCGATAAAAACCTCGATTATGAATCGTTATATGGAGATGATCGAGCACGACGGGAGGTTTGGCTCAGAGGCTAAGTATCTGGAAGCCTGTGATTTAGAGCTGACATGGTCGAAGCTCTTTTGCCTATGTCGAGGGAAGCCTGTTAAACCGGTTCTTTTTGAAGCAGATTCGATGTAATTGAAGGCCCGTGATTTTGTAGCGACGGTCGGGCGTCCCTAAGTCGCATTAGTTTGGCTAGTAAAACCTTATGACCATAGTCATTTGTGCTTGGCCAGAGCCATTTTTTATCCTGATTGAAGTAGTTTCGGCATCTATATCGAGGGTATGCCTTTTAAGAGTCTTACAAGTTCAATATATAGCCTTAACTTTGGTATCGGGTTTATGCCTTTAGTAAGGTCTTACAAAATTTTCATGCCTTTAAGGTCTTACAGATATTGTTGTTGCCTTATGTTGGTCTTATGAGATCGAGTCTGCCCGCTTGGGGTCTTATGGCCTCGGGTTTTTTAATGAATGTTGATTGGTGACAGTCCCCGAGTCATCGAGGGTATCCTGGATCGGGAGCTGTTAATCGTAAACATGGTATTGCATCATTGAGGGCTTACGATTTTAGAGATTCTGACCCTGAGGTCGTGCATTTTTTGAGGTTTTGACGCTAGTCCCCTTGTGTTCGTGACACTTTCGGCTCTTGAGATGTTTCGTTATTTTGCCTCGTTGAGGGCTTATGAGTTTGGGGTTTCGATCCGGGGATCGCCCAGGTGTAGAATTGTTGACGCCAGTCCCCGAGTGCTCGAGACATTTTTGTCATAGGAGTAATTTTTACGAAAATGCCAAGTTTCTTTTGGAGCGTGAGGTGCTTTGATAAAAGATATTCTTTGATTACTTGGTACAAGTATACATGTTTTCACCGTCGAGAGCCTGGCTATACAGACACGGTTAGTTAGACCATTTGGCCAGGTATATCGTTTTCCAGTTGGGACCCCATTTGGCGTTTCTTGGCTTTTTCGAGCGGATGGTCGTCCGGGGGGGATGCCCACCAGTATTCAAGGTTGATTGCAAAAGAAGCCTTGAATACTTGCAAAACAATCCTGAAATGGATCCTCTTCGAGAACCTTGCTTGGTTGGGCGTTCGTAGAGCCCGAGCGTCCTGTATAACCTTCTTAGAGTAAGATGGTAAAGAAGGGGAATGACCTATTGTCACGGCCCCGAGCTCCTCATTTGGGGCACTCTGATTAGCTTCAGCCCTCTCAACAGTTGTCTCTTCTGGTGTACTTGTTGAAGGAAGGGGAATGATCTCGATCTTGGGATACTAGAGGGTTTTGCCTGAGTCTTTCTTCGGAGTTTCTTCATCATGAGGTAAGGTTTCAGGTTCGGAGGGCTTGGCGGCCTCGACTGGTTTCCTAGTTCGGGGCACCAGCACCGAGTTTTCACCTTCGTTCCCTTTATCTTCTTGAAATTGGATGGTTGAATCCAAGTAAGCATGGATAAGCTTCCTTCTTGGCTTTCTACTAGGGGCCCTCTCATCCTGGGGACCTCCAGAATTCGAAGCTCTCCTTATTTTGTTATCTTTACTCGATTTCAAAATTGGGGACTCGATCTCTTCCCCGAGTAGGGCTGGCCTCATTTTGATGACATGTCTGATGCCTGCATAAATAAGCATGAGTGAGATGGCATCACCAATAAAAGAAATGTATCAAAAAACCTGGGAAGAGAACTTACCATGCCTCCCATTTGCCCCTCCATAATTTGCTCTATTTGCGCTCATCATACGAGGAGGTTGTAGCTATTTTCGGAACCAGTCCTCGAGGTCGGGGACGGTGTGAGGCGTCCAACAAATAGCTGTAAAAAAAGTAAAGGCATTACGACGTACGCAAGCAATATATGGGAGGATATTTGGAAAAGGACTTCATTTATGATTAAAGTTCCATCTCTCCGGGAATGGCATTTTTTCCGTAGGCATGACGTCCGCGGTCCTCACTCTGATGAACCGGCTCATCCAGCCTCGATCTTTATCCTCGTCATTACTAGCACAGAAAGCCCTTTTTGATCGAAACAGCTAAGGCTGGTATATCTGAATGACATGGTTAAGGGTAAACTCTAATCTCTCGGCCTTGCTGGGAAATAGCGCAGTATTATCATGATGCGTCAAAAGAAGGGATGGATCTGGATAAGTGTAACCTCGTACCTTTTGCAGAAATCAATCAATACAGGATCAAGGGGACGCAGTGTGAAGGGGCAAGTATAAACACTTAAGAACCCCTCCACGTGAGCAGTGATGCTTTCCTCGGGGTCGGGGATCTGTACCACAACCTCGACTCCCCAGCCGCAGTCCTTCGTTATGGCCTTAAGGTGCTTCTCCGATATCGAACTGATATATCGAGATACATATTCGCATCGGCCTAGGATATTAGGGGGATTTTTGATATCGAAATCATTCTTTATCACACAGGGGCTGGGAATGGTTTCATGAAGGGTCGGCAGCACCAGTTTGGCCAGCCAGGAAGAAAAAGGAGAAGAAGATGATGCCTTCTCTTTTTGGGGGACTGTTTTAGAAGTTTTGGCCATGGTTTTTAAGCTAAGAGATACAGAAGGTAGCGGAGCGCGGTGTTTTTTGGAGTTTAGCATTTTCTGGCACTTAAAGGAGCGGTGGAAGAAGATGATGAGAGAAAGAGACGCAAAGGAAAGGTGATCAGAGTGAATGTAATGAATAAGTAAAGTTTTTAATTCAAAGAAGGATCCCTGTATTTATAGATGAGCGGTGACGGTTCGGCGGCACTAGTTGCCGACCATTACTAACATGTATTTAATATTTTGGGGAAGCAAACCGACGGATCAGTCACTTCAAACGCCTACATAACAGAAATGACGTCATCATTAGAGATTTTTGAAAATCGAGGTTCAAGTCGGTTCTTATCATCTCACTCTAATAAATGTGATGACTATCTGTATACGGTCGAAATCAGGTATGCCTGATTTTTCGGGCTCGAGGGGTCGTTTTAAGCTCGAGTTCGGGATGGATCGAATTCGAGCTCGAGCTCAACGACAGAGTACGAGGCTCGAAGAATCAAGTGTTCGACGAATGTCGGAGCATAATATGACTGGCCTCGAGATAATGCCGTTATGGATTTGTAACAAAATGAGCAAGATTCCTGCCACGTCCCCAAGATCATAGCATAAATTCTGGAATAGATTTGTACGAATCCGTACTATGCGGTTAGATAGTTGTTCCAATAAGATTCTTTATTGTAAATAGAAATGTACCTTATTTAGGGTTACCTTATTATATAAAGGGGACCACAATCATTTGTAAGCATCATCTAAGCATTGAAAAAGAATATACTCTCTTACTGTTTCGCTCATTGTTCATTAGAATTATCCTTTAGCTTTATTATTCTTGCTTTGTTGTTCTTGATCCATCTCGAGGTCACTTTGGCTCGAGGTCGATACTGCCTAGCAACACTTATTTGATTTACTCATTTCATTCATTATACGTTATACTTCTTGATTATTAATTAGCATTGAACTAAATCACATATTTTTGAAACCACAAATCAAATTTAATTATTACTCGTATTTTTGAAGTAAACAAATAGGTGTGTCAACTTTGGTTGGAAACTCTATTAACTTTATAAATAAGTGGCCGCTCCACCAACAAGTTGCAAAACACCGACCCGTAGTATAAAATATACATTTCATGTTGCAAAACCAACCACAATTTTATTGTTAAAATTAATTTGAGAGAGCATATTTCCTTGTAACTACTGTCTATCGTAAACAGACTTTCTATTTTGAGTAGGAGTAAAGTTTGCATACACTCTACATTCCTCATATTCCACTTGCGGAATTATACTTGGTGTAATGTTGTTGTTTCGAGAGAGCATACTTAGGAAACATGTCGATTTATTTAGGATTAGTTTAATTTGTAAGGGATGCATGTAAACTCGTACAGATACCTGCTCAGTACTCACACTGTTACCAATCTAATAAAATAAAATTACAAAGCACAAATATATACTCTCATAACGAATTTACATGGCGTAACATGACTCACTTACCCATAGAATTACAACTCTCTGCAATAAAAGAGAATTACGGGAGCGACCATATTGTGCTATCCTTTATTGCATTTTAGGTCAATAAAAAGTTACTAATGATATATAATATTCAAAAATTATGGAAAAAAAAAAAGATTTCGAGGAAGATTAGAGATAATTTTGACCAGTTTGGAGTCAAAACTTATAGTTAAAATCGAGTACAAATTTTTTTCTACGTCGCATGTATCTCAAACACAAATAATCTAACTTCTGTGACTTTCAATGGAGTTTTACAAAAGAAATTGTTACTATGCCTGAAGCATGATCTTTCATGACCTTAATTTATGATAGCATTTGTAGTTGTTCGTTGGTGCTCCTGACCTATATTCCATTTGAGGTAAGGTTTTCGTCAATCTGTATTTTTAACTATCTTAACTTATATACGGTTACATAGCCTATTTGAACCAAAATGTGAATTCAGAAGTATAAGAAGTTTTAACTTGTTGCTATAATTAAAAAAAAATGACTATTACTGCTGGTGACAATTTGTGTGCTGCAAAGTCCATTGTTTCCTTTATCTGGGGAAATATTCTCGAGGTGATATTGAAGTTTAAATATTTTATCAATATTAATTGTGATGACCCAAAGGGTCATATTCTGTTTTAGAACTCGAATCCATATTCCGAGGCCTTAAAAATTTTATTTTACCTCTCCTCAATTTACGTGCGTAGTCGGGGCGTGATTCCCGAAAGCCTTTATGTGGAAAATTTATGAAATAATAATTTTTGGCCTTAAAAGTTGATTTTAGTTGACTTCAGTCAATATTTTGGGTAAATGGATCCGGACTCGTATTTTGAAGGTTACACTAGGTCCGTAGAAAAATATGAGACTTTGGCGTATGCCGGAATCGAATTCATAGGTCCCTAGCCCGAGAAATGAATTTTTGATGAAAAATTGTAAGACTAAAATTATAATGATTTAAAGAAATTGGTTAATATATGATCTCGTTAGTATCGAGCCCATATTTTAGTTTCGGAGCCCGGTACATGTCCGTTAGGACATTTATACCTTATCTATAAAATTTGGTAAGAAACGAGACTGATTCGGACATTTGGTTGAAAAGTTAGAAGTTTTAAAACACTCTTGAAGATTTTCAGGTACTTTGGTATTAAATTCGTAGTTCTAGATAGTATTTTAGCAATTTGATCGCGCAACCATGTTCATATGATATAATAAGACTTGTGTGCGTGTTTGGTTTTGAGCTCCGACGGGTGGGGTGAGTTTTGGATAGGCTAGGGATATCTAGACTTAGAAAAAAGAGACCTGGTGTTGGATAGTTGCAAAAATTGCAGGTCTCAGGTCTTAGGAGTGTGGCCTTAGAGTGAAATTCAGGGACCGCGGTAGGGTAAGGCTCATGTTTCGCGGTCGCACCCATAATATCACATACCACTGTGGAGGTTAGCGACCGCGCCTGGAATTTCGCGGAGCGCATAGTATAGGTCACATGGGTGTTATATAAACGGGATTTTTCATTCATTTTTTAATTTTTCAAATCCTAAAATATAAGAGGCGATTTTCCAAGCATTTTTTCTTCCCCAAATCATAAGTAAGTTATTCTTAACTCATTTATTTCACTCTTTTACTTTTTCTTTTTTACAAGATTTCATCCTAGAATCTAGGGTTTTCATGGTGGAATTGGGAATTTTTGGGTAGAACTTAGGAATTTCGGAATTTTGAGATTTAGACCTCAAATTGAGGTTGGATTTCAAAACTAATTAAATATTTTGGCTCGTGGTGGAATGGGTAAATGGATTTTGGTCCGAACCTCGAGTTTTGACCAAGCAGGCCTGGGGTCGGTTTTTCACTTTTTAGGGAAAATGTCAGGAAACTTATAATTATGTATTGAATTGATTACTTTAGAAATAATTGATGTTATTAAGTTAATTATGACTTGATACAACTGGACTGGACATGGAATCTAGAGGAAAAGCGGTAATTGAATGTTGAGTTGGCCGTTGGATTGAGGTAAGAGTTTAGTCTAACATTGACTCAAGGGTTTAGGGGACCCCGAGTTATTTGCTATGTGAAATTCCATGTGTGTGGCGTATAAGTGTGGTGACGAGTACCTATGCGCCGCCAAATTATCTGTTTAGCTTGTTCCCTTCCCTATTTCTAATATATTATTTTTCTGTCTTAACTGCTACATGCTTATTGGTGCTTCCATGTTTAATTATTTTTTGTTAGATGTTGTTTTTTGTTATTGCAGGTAGTAATTGTTCCATAGTTCATTGTGTCACATTATTTGTTTAAGTTGGTTTATCGATGTTTCACGATACATTTTCGGTTGGTCTCGATGTGTAGTATTAATTGATGAAGTATCATAATTGTATAGCTTTCTGTTTGCTTTGGGTTTGAGGCATAAATGGTGTGGATAGTTTTGAGCTAAATTGTGAAATATTTGTTCTTATTGTGTGATTTTTACTGATATGGTGGGATCGGGTTGCACGCTGCAATAGGAGGAATAAGGGTGGTATATTCAGGAGGAATAAGGGTGGTATAGTGAGGAGGAATAAGGGTGAAATATGATTGTCTGGTGGGATCGGGTTGCGCGCCGTAATAGGAGGATTAATGGTGATATAGTGAGCAGCAATAAGGGAGGACTGGTGGGATCAGATTACACGCCGCAACAGGAGTAATCAGGGTGACTGTTCACATTGATACTGATTATATGGTGGAATCAGAATGCGTGACACATTATTTTATTGTTTATGTATTCTTCTTCTGCTGTGATTTTATTCTATAGCATTGTAATTCTCTTAGGATTAGTTATAGCTGAGTATTGGCAAGACAATTGAGTTCTGTATATATTTTACTGCAAGGTACTGTTCCATTTCGTTTTGTACTTCCTTTTGCTTAATTATAAATTGTATGCAGGTGACATTGTAAATATCCTGTCTTAGCCTCGTCACTACCTCGTCGAGGTTATGCTCGTCACTTACCAGTACATGGAGTCAGTTGTACTGATACAACACTCTGCACTTTCAGTGTAAATTTTGGAGCTGGTTGTGGCTGACCGAGAGGTCGATTGCAAAGGTTCATCTCGGAGAACCAAGGTAGTCCTGCAAGCATGTAAGGCCCCGTGAAATTCCTACTCGACAACCCAAATCCCGTGGTGCCAAGTTAGGAGCATGTGTTAGCAATTAATAAATATGCTTCACGGAGAGCTTGCGAGCCGCGGCGCGGACTTTTTCGGATTGAATAAGGCATTAAAAAGTCAAGAATAAGTTTTCAAAAAAAAATGCAAGAAATGCGGTCCAGAATGTGATCGCATAATCAAAATGCGGACCGCATATCTGCCGCAGAGGGAGGCAGAATGTTGGTTAAAATTAAAGTCAGTTATGCGGTCGAAATGTGATCGCATAGTCAAAATGCGGATTGCATAGTCGTCGCATATTTTTCTTTGAATTTTTGCGAGATTCAGTTCTACGGTGCACTTTGGGACCGCAGAGCATAAATGTGGACCGCATTCTTACCACAGACTGAGCCAGAATGTTTAGTTTTTGGGGAGCATTTCGTGGTCCATTATGCGGACCGCATGTTAACTCTGCGATCGCATATTTGAATCGGGGCTCTATTTTTCTAATTTTTAACCCGACTTTCATATCGATATATCCGGTGTTATAGCTCATTTTGAGCATTTCTAGAGAGAGAGGGAGGGTTCTTAGAGAGGGAAAGTCTACCCATCAAATTACACCATAAGATTAGGCTAAATCCTTGAAGAAAATCAAGTGAATACCCCTAGACCTTCATCTCAAGAGGTAATATTATCACCCCAACTCTTGTTTCTTTTATTCTCAGATATGGGGGGGGGGGTCACTAGTGAGGTTATTCATGGGTATAATAATAGATTCCTTGCATGCATGTTAAACCTTAGAGTAGTGGGAGGTGGTGAATTAAAGAGGGGTACAAAGTGATATAAATTGCTCTCAAAAAGGGGCCTAAGATCATATTGCACCTCTAGGGTTTGTCAATATGCTTGAACCAAGCTAGAGTCTCAATCTCATCTCTAATTCTCGATTTAATTTGTAATTTTTACTCAATAGATCGAAGTGCTAAGAGTTCCGAAAATTTGTAAAAGAGTAAGGAAAGCTTTATTGAGGTATGTATGGCTAAAACCCCCTTTTTATTAGAAATTAAGCTCCGTGATCATTTACGAAAGTATGGTAAGAGTTGAATTAGCTAGTGTATTGATTGTTACTATGCATTAATTGATTTGCATATATCTATACATATTCGTGAAGGATGTGCCTCAATGTGAATGATGTACCAATATTGATAATTAGATAATGATGAAAAGAATAGTTATGTGTTGAAATACTTGGGCTATAAGCCGACATTGAAACAAAGAATTATTCATGCTAGCCATGTGCTCACTACCTGTGATTGCAACTTGAATTATCTTTAATATATGTGTCTATGATCACAACTTGTAAAACGAATGTTGGAAAGGGAAAACGATGTGATGATGGTGGCCATGAGTGCCCAGGAATTTGTTATGATATGTGTGGAAATAAAGATTTGAAGGTGTTGACTAATGAGAATGATGTAATGCCTCCAATGAGGTGACCTAGCTGATCGGGTCGTGAACGGACACCATGCCGCACATATGGTGGTAATGTGCTGATATTGAATTCCGGATAAGGGAAATGAAATATTGATTGAAAGTAATACCTCCAATGAGGTGACCTAGCCTGTCGGGTCGTGACCGTACTCCGCTCGAGATGGCGGTGGTAATGAGAACAGTGGTGAACATGTGACAGAAATGCCCTATTCTATGTTGTGGAAATTGTATGAAAGATTATATGAATTGCTTCTTTGATTTGCCCATATTATTTGCTTGTATCTATTTGATAGTTCTTTCTAGTAAAATGGTGTTTAGTTATACATACCAGTACAATTTAAATGTACTGACGTCCCTTTTTGACGGGCCTCTACATTCGTGTTATGATTTTAGGTGGATCCATAGCAGGCACTCCAGTCCACCGGCAATAGCCCCTCCTCCACTTTCCGCCAGCTGTATGGGTGAGCCCCTTTCCCCTCGAGGCCTGGCGTGGCTTATGCCGTTGTTCTTCCCGGAGTCTTATTTTTGGTATTTGTGTAAGGTATAGCCGGAGCCTTGTTGCCGGCATTTTTGTAATACTCTTCAGTTATATTTAAAGGCTCCGTAGACAGGTTGTGGGTAGTGTCGGGCATTGAAAATTAAAATAGAAATATTTATGTTTGGCAATGATGTATATAACTTGTAATACCTTAGAGGGGCGAAATGAAGTTGCTAATGAAAATGGAATGGAAATCATTAATTATATGTTGATAGAATTTGATTAATGGAGGTTATCCCTTATTTAATTATGAGTTGTGTTGGGTAGTATGTATGAAACCTGCCAGGCTTGCTCAGTCAGGTTTACTCGGTTGAGCGCCGGCCGCGCTCCTCGGGTTTTGGGGCGTGACAAACTTGGTATCAGAGCCTAAGGTTTTAAAGTGTCCTAGGATGTGTCGGAGCCGTGTCTAGTAGAGTCCTTCTTATCGGTGTGTTGTCGACCACATCTATAAGTTGGAGGCTATTCAGACATTTAGGAATTTCACCCTTCTTTGATACTCCAATCGTGCAATAGAGCTCAAGTTAGGGAGCTAATTTCCTCTCTAAGTCTTATTCTCAAGATTGGGAACCTTGATGCCATAATCCGCGAATCTGAAACATATAGGGAGGGATTGATCCCGCCATTGAGTCCGAGGGGATTGCCCAAGGACTTGTTAGGAGAATGTATTGAGATATGAAAAGGTTGATAAAATATATCGTTAAGAAGGGAGTGTCCTTGTCCCTACTGATGTCTCTGCACCATCAGATCATGTGGTATGTCAGCCTGTGACCGATGTATGTTAGAGATGTGGAGTCGAGGGGTATCGATTAAGTTATTTCCCTTCCAACCTAACATCGTTAAGTGAGTCCAATCAGAAATTCTACTTATTGTATATGTACATCCATATTGAAGAGTCCTCATAAATGCGGTCTTAACAAGGTGTTGAATAACGAAACATTGCGTTTATCGACTCTTTTGAACGAGATGCACTATTCGTGAACCCACTCTATTATGAATTCTCTTATTTACATTCTTGTGGAATTAAGTCCTATAATTATGCCCTTGAATTGAGTTATAAATCTAGGATTGATATTTCCTACTTGCTTTTTCTAAATTCTCACCGAGGTACTATATCCGATGAAATCCTTACGAAATCTTTTATTTAAATGGGCAAATATAAAAGAAGTATAATAAATTTTTAGCATGAAACCTAGTATTACAGCTTGGTAGGAAAATATTTATATTTGTAGCATACAGTTCCATTAAAATAGGAATATTAATTAATAATACTAAAAATAAGCAAATTGAATGGAAAGCCAAAATTTCTTTGTACAGAAATCATGTACTTTTTTCTTTTTAACTATTAGCTTTTCTTTTTTTCACAAACTCAATTCATCGAAATAACATCAATAATCAAGAATTGATGATAAAAATTCAAGAATTTTCAAAGTTAAACTCAATTCTCCAGCTTTTTACATAAGAGTTGAGTGGCCTCGGGTCATCCAGACCCGAATTGTAACGACTCGACCGGTTATTTTGAGATTTTACACTTCACTCGCCAATTCTCGGGAATGACTAGACCCGTGTGATGTATTTTGACTTATGTAAATTGTTATTTTTGGTTTTCAGGGTAATCAGAATGGATTTGGAAGAAAAGTTCTCAGTTTGAACCTTAAAATTGGAAATATTTGACCAAGTTTTTGACTTTTTAGTATTCGATCTCGGATTTGGATTTTTATGATTTATTTAGCTTCGAGAGTTTATTTGGGACTAAGGAGCGAGATCAGAATGTATTTTGGAGGTTCGTGGTAGATTTAGGCTTGAATTGGCGAAATTAGCAATTGGTATTTTTCGGTCGGTATGGGAAATTTTTATATCGGGGTCTGAATGGAATTTCGAAAATTGGAGTAGGTCCGTTGTGTAATTTGTGACGTGTGTGAAAAATTTCATGTTATTCGGACGAAGTTTGATAGACTTTTTGATCAAATGCGAGATTCGAAAGTTTTTTGCAAACCTTAGGCTTGAATCTGATGTTATATTATTGATTTGACGTTGTTTTAGGTGTTTCGATGATTGTTATAAGTTTGGATGGTGGTATATGACTTGTCCGATAAAAATTTCGGAATTTTTGGTGTAAATTGGTTATTTTCGAGTGGGCTTTGTTCCCTCAGCATATTTTGATGGTATGAATCTGTTTTTGGTTAAATTTGCAGAATTTAGAGGCTGAGTCGTGAGGCAAAGGCATCTCGGGTTAGAGTTTGGACCAGATTGAGGTAAATAATGATTGTAAATGTTGTCCTGAGGGTATGAAACCCCGGATTTCATATTGTTGTGCTACTTTGAGGTGACGCACACGCTAGATGACGTGCGTGGGGTCGTATACCATTGGGGATTGTGACTTAGTCCGTCCCGTACAATTGTTAAGTCGCGTATTTGATTAAAACTTGTATTTGATTAAAACTTGTTCGATATCATTGTCTTTTGGAAAGTATTATCATGTTTTGAGCTGAATGCCATATTTGGGCTTCATGCCAACTGTTTTGGACCCTTAGGGGATTTTTACTACTATTCCTCATTGTTTTGACTTCATATTTGTACTCATTCTTTCTGTATTCTACTATTTTCATAACTCAGCCATACTTACTCCGTTTTAATATTTTAAATAATATTTTGTGTTGAGCATCATATTTTAGTGTTGCCCTAGTGGCTTGAAAGATTTTTGACTGAGTGAGGCCGAGGGTCTGTGTTGTGAGGTTATCATGGGCTCGGCCTATATTCCGAAGCAATGCGATACTGATTCATGATTATGAGGCCAAGGACCTGATTTGTTAAGCCAAGAGGTGGCTTGTTATGAGGCCGAGGGCAGGTTTGATTGTGCCAAGAGATGGCTTGTTATTGCGCTTGGTCTGTAGGGGCCCTTCCAGGAGTCTGTACACCCCCAGTGAGTGCGGGTACGCAATGTAAATGATATGATGTAGCCGGAGGGGCTGTTGTTGTTTCATATTGTTGCCCGATGGGCTGTTCTTGATCTATGTTTCTTGATTTATGTTATGCCCAAACGGCTAATTACGAGTGATTGAGAGGTAGCTCGAGGAGCTGGTTCTGTTGATATTATGCCCAAGGGGCGGTTTATGGTAAATATTTTACCCGAGGGGTTGTTTACGTTTCTATTATTTTTTATCACTATTTTATCACTTGCTAGAATATATTGAAAGTTGTTTTAAAAGGGGTTTTACTGAAACTGAGCATGATTTTTGAAGTAAATGATTTCTGTACTGTGTTGGAAATGTCCTACATTTGTGGTAGCACTTTGACGTGTTTTATGTGTTTTCTTACTGCTCAGCTTTCATTTATTTTTATTACTTACTGAATTGGCGTACTCACATTACTCCCTGCACCTTGTGTGCAGAGCTAGGAGTCTCAGGTCACGCTAGGAGAGTTGATTGTCTTCCAGCAGTCTATTTCGGAGTTGAATAGGTAGCTGATTGGCGTTCGCAGCCCAGTGCTTCTTCTTCCTATTTTCATTTCGTTGTGTACTAGATTTGTATTAGATTATGTTGTCTTTACATATTCCTAGATGAGTTATTGATGCTCATGACTGGTGACACCCCGATGTCGGGCTGTGTTTGTTTAAGAATTGTTCTATTCTAGAATACACTTTTGGGATTTTTAGCTTATTAATGTCTTTAAATGACTTATTATGATTGTTTAGGTTGTTTGGGGGTTTGTGTCGGCTTGCCTAGTTTCATGATAGGCGCCATCACGACTGGGTCCATTTTAGGGTCATGACAAGTTGGTATTCGAGCCTAGGTTACATAAGTCTCACGAGTCATGAGTAGGTTTAGTGGAGTCTCGCGGATCGGTACGGAGACGTCTCTACTTATCATCGGGGGGTTGCAAAACCTTTAGGAAAAACTTTACATTCTTGAATTCTTATCGTGCGTCCTTGATTCAGCTTGAAATGTAACTCTTTGAATTCCTTCCACGCATTCATATGCGCGCATGAGCGCTTGGTATCAGCTATGCATCGACGGTTTGTGATTCCTTGATCGAGGGGCGAGATGTAATTTCTGTGTGATGATGTTGGGCCAGTCTTGAGAACTTGAGGCCGGGTTTTGCCTGTAGCTTGAGCACTGAGGTGCTGATTGTGTGAGCACGTGTTTTTTTTAATTTATATGTTTGGTAGAGTCCCTATCAGTGGAAGTGATGGGGGATGGCTATGTGATGAGTATGATATGATTGCGAGATGTATTCAAATGATTTGGATGTGCCGAGAAGGGTCTGCTTAAGGATAGAAAAAACTATTTGGTGCTTGATTTCCATCTTGATTTGATGTATAGCCCCGAGTTATGGGTGTGTGAAGAAACTTTTCATGTTGTTTAGTTGGGGAGTGGAGTAGATTTCATGTTACGATATGAGTACAAACTCAGGAAGATTAACTGATTGCATAATGTTTATGACGGTTAAAGGGTATGAAGAGCTATTAATTTGAGGCGAAGCATGTGGGTTACCTCCATCAAGTGTTCTGAAGTTTGTGTGAGCCTTACATTGTTTGTTGGAAGATCCATTTTATCAGTGAAATATATGTATTCAAATTGAATTTGGGTCGCTTAAGAGAGTGGTCTTGACTGTTACGAGGATGAATGCGAGATTTGCAGAAAATTTGAAGTACTAGATGGTCTGTATTGCACGAGCTTATGAAGGATTGAGTTTAATCTCACTATGTTATTATGGCAGTAATAGGGTGTGTGCATTATGAGTTATTGTGTGTTTTGATCTATGGCTTTGAGCCAAGTGGGGGAGTCTGCTATTGATTAGATGATTGCACGGTTATATGTGTTGGTTCCAGTTTGAGGCGTACTGGTGAATCAATTATGGCTTACGGATGTTGAGACCGAGGATGGCTTGAGTAAATGAAATTTCAATAAAGGTTATGTTATGCTTTATGGGCGTATGAGAATTTACGGAATGACTTGAGTTGTTATCGGTAAAGGATGTACAATGCATAGAACATGAAGTTAGTTGGTTGCATTAAGGTGAGGTTACATTTTGCGGTGTCAGAGTGCTAACGGGGCACAGGTCGTCCGGTCTGTTTGATCGTTCTAATTGCGATTTGAGTAGAGTGGATGACTCTCGATAATGGTTCTAATGGGTTCAAGCTTTTACATGTAATAATTAGAGATTTTCAGAGTGTATATTTGGCTAGAAACTGTGGTTTGCATTGGAGGGTGTCAAGACTCGTGGTATTTCTATATCATTATGGATTCTACACATCAGTATCAGTAAGGTGAAGGTAATGGCTTTAGATTTGCAGGAAGTCTCTTCAGGGAAAGTATTTTGAATGTGGTACTTTTGGGGATATTTGAGAGAGTAGTCAGCGGGTTATGAACCATAGGACGGTGTGGCTTTATGCTTGGGTCACGTGTGGCGAGTCTAGGTTGAGGATTATGGTGTTATAGAGAGAAGAAGTATCAAGTTCAAGGTAAGCCAGATGGAACGTGGATGCATAGGATAGCTTGGTAGTAGGCCGGATCGGTATGGTAAGGATATGACTATTTTTTGGGGTGCTTACGGGGTAATGAGTTTCTACAGGTGTTTCGTGTCAATGCTCTTGGGTTTAGTGGTGTGCGTAGCTTGGTTGAGTTAGAAGGATTTGGTCCTGACGGTTTAGTTTTGTGCAAATGGAATTTGGAGAGTTCTTGATGGTTTCAACCACAATTAGAGATGTATATTTTCTACGAGCGTGGGGAGCATGGGATGTGTAGTGATTCTCTTCTAGATAGGATCAATGAAAAGCTCTTTACTAGTTGAGTACGTAGTTGCTTGTGGCTCGTAATGGATATAAAGTTCTCATGTTTATCCTAGGATGGTATGGTATATGCGGTATGTTGTGTAGGATTGAGATTCGCATGTGTAAGGTCACGGTTCAGTTTTGAAAAAAAGGTCACAAATTCTTAGGTATCATGGATAGTTTTAGATGACTAGATAAATAAGAGCATTGATTGGTGTGGCTTGATGAGGGTATACGTTTTAGAAAGGGCAATGTGTTTGACTTGAGGATACTTCATTAGTATTGCGGTACTCTCTTGTTGGATCGACTGCTGATATTCAAGTTTGCTTGGTGGCATAGAAGAATTATTAGAGTACCTCCCATGGAATGATTGGGTATTAGAGGTATGATATGTATTTAGACGGCAGAATTGGGCTCAGATATGGTGAATCGTGTACTTTATGGACTTGGAGAATGGGAGTTCTCATAGACAGGTTATGCTGCGGTTGTGGGTTGCACGTATCGGCCTGGCGTGGTGACTATTGGGGGTTTGGAGACCAGAGAAGATCCTTTCTTGCTTGGTATGTTAGATGTTGGATGTGATATTGGATATAGACTGGTTGTCCCAATGTCATGTTATTTTGGAATATTGCGCTAAGGCTGCAACATTGGCTATGCCGGGAATGCCATGGATTGAGTGGCGAGGTTCGATGGATTATGTTCCCAGTAGGGTGGCTTCATATTTAAAAAACCTAGCGGATGGCTGGGAAGGGTTGTCTTTCTTATTTGGCCTTCGCGATGGATGTCAGTGCAAAGACTCCTACCATTGATTCAGTTTCGGTGGTGAGGGATTTTACGGATGTGTTTCCTGCTGTCGGGCATGTCGTCGGACATGGTTGTTAATTTTGGTATTGATTTGGTGTCGGGCACCGTATCGTATGGCACCGATAGAGTTAAAGGATTTTAAGGAGCAGGTTCAAGAACTCCCTGATAAGGGGTTCATTGGTAAGACAATATGGATGTGTGTTCTACATCGAGTCGGCTTGGTGGACTCTAATTTGTATTATTAAGGGATGTGTTGATTCGATTGTAATTGAGCTTATTAGATATATGGGGAGATGTATGAGTTTCCTTTCCGTGTTGCGAGGCGTTGGGATTTGTTGGTTATAGGCACATGTGGTACGGTTTTATTGGGGTCTCTCAGTGGAATTCGAGGGGGAAGAGTATTAGGTATTGTTCGGCAGATGGTGTATCGGTTATATGCTTTCGGGTTTGTGTAATGTTATGTCAATTGCTTCACCGTGGTTGTGATGATTTTCTTTGGTTCTAGACATCAAATTACGCGGGGTTGTCGATTTTTAGTATAGTGACTTGAGGTGTTTCATATGGACCAGCGTTTGGATACGGCCGCGCATTACATCGAAGTTATGTGGAGGTATGACCCTTCGGGTTAGATTCGTATGTTCTGTTTCTACGACACGTGATGGGTTCTCAGCATTGTGTTGTGGTGGTAGTGGTGAGCTTGCGGTACAATTTTCTCATTTGAGTCATTTTTCATGATTTGAGTACGTTCGGATTGTTGCTTATTAGTGTGCGGATTGCACGAGTTGTGGCTTTAGATGGTATTGATGAGTCATGTCACTAGAGTAGTTGTGTTGGATTAGATGAGATCGCTGGGATCTAGAATGAATACAAACATATTCGATTTCAGCGTGTTGGAAGGATAATATCGATGTTCGGCTCAGAAATTTGCTATGGTCCTTGCAAAAATAGAAGTGACTCCACGAATGGTTGATCTGAGGAATAGTCATGACTTTCTATGTGTTTCATTTATCATTGGCAGTATACGAAAGTGTTGGAATGAGGCTTTATTTGATAAGTGGTTTATTATCGATATTCAGTTGTTCTGAGCAACTGCTGTGATTAGAAGTTATCGCTACGGGAGTTTGAGTTATGAGGTATATCATGTAATTGCATCTGAGGCTATAGGTATGGTACAGCTTGTTCGGACTTATTCAAAGTATAGATGTAAGATTCTGATCTTATAAATGATTTCAGAAGCGGAAATGTGGTTCTAAGGTTTTGGGCTAGGTTGGATTGCGAAATTTCAATTACATTGTGAAATCAAACCTATATGAGATAGGGTGACATGGGATTACCCCCGGTATGTGCATGGAAAGGTTACTCAGCGATTTGATAGTTTTTGGAACAACTCAGGGCACGTTCGAGGACACACGTATATTTAAGTGGGGGAGGATGTAACGACCCGACCGGTCGTTTTGAGCTTTTGCACTTCGCTCGCCAGTTCTCGGGCATGACTAGCCCCGTGTGATGTATTATGACTTATGTTAAGCGTCGGTTTTGGTTTTGAACAATTCTCAGTTTGAAGCTTAAAATTTTAAAGGTTTGACCAAGTTTTAACTTTTTAATATTCGATCTCGGATTTTGATTTTTATGATTTGGTTAGCTTCGGGAGGTGATTTGGGACTAAGGAGCATGATCGGAATGTATTTTGGAGGTGCGTGGTAGATTTAGGCTTGAATTGACGAAATTGGAAATTGGCATTTTCTAGTCGATAGTGGAAATTTTGATATCGCGGTCGGAATGGAATTCCAAAAATTGGAGCAGGTCCGTTGTGTCATTTGAGACGTGTGTGAAAAATTTCAGGTCATTTTGACGAGGTTTGATAGACTTTTTGATCAAAAGCGAGATTTGGAAGTTTTTGGAAACCTTAGGCTTGAATCCGATGTTATTTTATGGATTTGACATTGTTTTAGGTGTGTCGATGATTGGTATAAGTTTGGATGGTGGTATATGACTTGTCCGTGCTTTTAGATGGGGTCCCGAGGGCCTCGGGGTGATTTCGTATGGTTGACGGGAGGTTTGGAGTTGGAATTTGGAGCTGAAATGCTAAAACTCCTGTCATAACCACACCTGCGGCTTGGGGCCCGCATGTGCGGGCTCACAGAAGCGCCCAAAAGGTCGTAGATACGGAAATGGCCATGGGGAGTTGGAACCGCAGAAGCGGTTGTTCGAGCGCATAGCGCAGGTGCGGTATTGTGATTGTAGGTGCGCTCCTAGTGCAGGTAAGTGGTTTCCGCAGGTCCCAGGTGCGGGTTCGCAGGTGCGAGATTTAGTACCGCAGAAGCAGTTTAGCTGGGGGCAAAACATATATACATTTAGACCTTCGCGATTTTGAGTGTTTTTCACCATATTTCATTCAGAAGAAAACTTTGGAGGGGCAAATTAAAGAGGGAATTCAAGAAGGTTTCGTAGAGGTAAGGTTTTTGGACCCTAATCTTGTTTCTATGATGAATTTTAACATTGTAAGCTTGAAATCTATGGAAAATCAGTAGCAAAATTAGGGGTTTAGGGCTTGGGAATTGGAGACCAAAATTTTGGGATTTGAGGGGTCATTTGTTGTTGGATTTTGGTATATTTTTGGTATGTATGAACTTATGAGAGTGTAAGGATTCCAGTTTTGTTGAATTTATCAGAATCCGAGACATGGGCGCAGGGTCAGGTTTGGCCAATTTCGGGGTTTTTGGTATAAATTGGTTATTTTCGAGTGGACTTTGTTCCCTTAGAATATTTTGATTGTATGAATATGTTTTTGGTTAGATTTGGAGCATTCGGAGGCCGAGTCGTGAGGCAAATGCATCGCGGGCTAGATTTTGGACCGGATTGAGGTAAGTAATGATTGTAAATGTTGTCCTAACGGTATGAAACCCCATATTTCACATCGTTGTGCTACTTTTAGGTGACACACGCGCTAGATTGCGAACATGGGGTCGTGCACCATTGGGGATTGTGACTTAGTCCGTCCAGTACGACTGTTAAGTCGTGTATTTGATATAATTGTGTTTTGGAAAGTATTATCATATTTTGAGCTGAATGCCATATTTTGGCCTTGTGCCAACTGTTTTGGACTCTTAGGGGATTTTTACTACTATTCATCACTGTTTTGACTTCATATTTGTACTCAGTCATGTTGTATTCTACAATTTTCATAACTCAACCATACTTACTCCGTTTTGATATTTAATTGATATTTTGGGCTGAGCATCATATTTTACGGTTGCCCGAGTGGCTTGAGAGATTTTGACTGAGTGAGGCCGAGGGCCTACGTTGTGAGGATATTATGGGATTGGGCTGCGCGCTGCAGAATTGTGGTACTGATTAATGATTATGAGGTCGAGGGCCTGATTTGTTATGCCACGAGGTGGTTGTTATAAGGTCGAGGGCCAGTTTGATTATGCCACGAAATAGCTTATTATTGCGCTTGGGCTATAAGAGCCCCTCTAGGAGTCTGTACACCGCTAATGAGCCCGGGTACCCAGTGTGAGTGATATGATGTAGCCTGAGGGGTTGTTGTTATTTCATATTGTTGCCCGATGGGCTATTCTTGATCAATGTTTTGCCCGAGGGGCAGTTCTTGATTCATGTTATGCCCAAGGAGCTTATTACTAATGATTGTGAAGTAGCCCAAGGGGCGGTTTATGGTATATGTTTTGCCCGAGGGTCTGTTTACATTTCTATCATTTTTACTCATTGTTTTATGACTCGTTTGAAACTAATGAAAGTTGTTTTAAAAAGGGTTTTATCGAAACTGAGCATGATTTATGAAGTAAATGATTTCTGTGCTGTGTTGGAAATGTCTTGCATTTGTTGTAGCGTTGTGGCAAGGTTTACGTGTTTTCTTACTGCTCAACTTTTATTTACTTTTATTACTTACTGAGTTGGCGTACTCACATTACTCTTTACACCTTGTGTGCAGATTCAGGAGTCTCGGATCACGCTAGCGAGTCCTGATTGTCTTCCAGCAGGTTGTTTCGGAGTTCACTAGGTAGCTGTTTGGCGTTCGCAGCCAAGTGCTTCTCCTTCCTATTTTCATTTCTCTTTGTACAAGCTTTTGTATTAGACTATGATGTCTTTCATATTGCTAGACGAGTTATAGATTCTCATGACTGGTGACACCCCGATATCCGACTGTGTTTGTTTCCGCACTGTTCTATTCTACTCTACACTTTTGGGATTCTTAGCTTATTAATATCTTTAAATGACTTATTATGACTTTTTAGTTGGTTTGGAGGTTTGTGTCGGCTGGCCTAGTTTCACGATAGGCGTCATCACGACTGAGCCCGTTTTAGGGTCGTCACACGAATAAAATATGCATACAGGTCCAAAATTATCATACGAACCTACAAGAATTGTCAAATTATCGGTCTGGGGTCGTTTACCGAAAACGTTGACTGTGGTCAGCTCTAGCCATTTTCAGAGTCAAAAATCAAATTTTCTTTAAATATTCACGTTTAGACTTATCGGAAACTGACACAAACCACACACGCAAGTTATAAATTATCAAATTGGGCTATGAAAAGTCTCGAAACATATAATAGAAATCTACTACACAAAACGACCTATTAGGTCGTCACAGGTTGATGCATTTTTTTATAAAGAAAACTATTAAGTTTGACAACTAAATAAAAAAATTGTCAATATTAGCACAACTCATATAATACTATTAATATTATCCCTAAATCTTCTTTTTATCACAAACTAGCTAAAGCTTCCTTCTTTGTGCTTCCTGGCTTCTTGTTCCTTACTTTTTGCTATGCCCTCACATTTACAATAAACCGGCTACACTAATCAAAATAATTAATTGTCATGATGTCTATAAATACAAACAAAGAACAGTAACTGAACTCAATTAACATTGATAAAAATATTTAAAGAAGTATTAAGCGAGCACCCACAACTAAATTCCTTTTCCATCTTCCTTTGGAGTTTTTTCGACGAGCACCCATAATTTTTAAGTCTTGAATCCGTCACTGATTAGGTATCTGTATGAGTTTACATGCATCCCTTACAAATTAAACTAATCCCTAAATAAATCGACATGTTTCCTAAGTATGCTCTCTCAAAACAACAACAAAACCAAGCTCAGTATAATTGTATAAGTGGAGCTCGAGAAAGGTTGAGTATATGCAAACTTTACTCTTACATTGTAAAAATATAAAGTCTGTTTCGATATACCGTAGTTAAAAGGAAATATGCTCTCTCAAAATAATTTTAATAATAAAATCTGGTTGGGTTTGCAACATGAAATGTAGATTTTATGCTACGGTGTCTACCACCATTGCAATTAAGTGGCAGTTGTGCAGGTGTTCGGCGACATGTAATTTTGTAACGTGAAGTGGACAGAATAGGATTTGGCCATCGAAGATTAATAAAGTTTTGGCTTAATTAGTGGAGCCGCCACTTATGTATAAAGTTAATATCGATACTAACCAAAGTTAGCACACCTGTTAAAGTTCTGATGTGTTATTGGATAGATAAAGGTCTACATATGTAACTCATTTTCTTGATCCACTCAAATAAATATTATGTTATTTAATATAATGTTGGTTTTTTTAGAAGAAATCACTTTTAGTACCAAATCGGCATATGAGGTTTTTGTGATAATGTAACTACCTCATATAGCATGGAATGAAATAATATATTAAAGCTTTGTATTGCTGAGCAGTCAAAAAAATTTATATGCCTTGTCAGACCTAACAAACTTTTGTCAAGTGAGCTTATATTTATTAGGAAGATAATTGAGTTACAAAAGTGTGAACGATGTGATTATGATGTGGACTCCTTGTGTATTATTAGGGCCTGTTCAAAATCTTAACAAATGTATCTCGCAAATTAAGATTGAGGTTATTGTTGCTATGTCAATGTTTGAATGACTTAATGATACAATAAAAAATGCATCAACCTGTGACGACCTCATAGGTAGTTTTGTGAAGCAGATTTCTATTGTTTCTGAGACTTTTCATAGCCCAATATGATGATTTATAATTTGCGTGTGTGGTCCATGTTTTTATACGGACAAAATGATATGCCTTCGATCCGTAGGCTCGAGGGGTTATCTTAAGCCCGAGTTAAAGCAAGTTCGAGTTCGAGTCCGATGGATCAGACTCGAGTTCGAAGATAGGATGCAACGCCCGAGGATCGAAGTACGATGAATACCGAAGTTCAGTACGTTTGATCCCGAAATAATGCTGTTATGAATATCTGACACGTGCTAAAATCATCGCGCAAATTCCGGAATAAAATTGTACAATTCCGTACTAGGTGGTTAGATAGTTGTCCCAATAAGATTTCTTACTGTATATGGAAATGTACCGTATTAGGGTTTCCATATTATATAATTTAGACCACAATCATTTGCAAAGATCATCTAATCATTGGCAAAGAACATACTCTCTACGCTTTACTTATTGTTCATCAGAATTGTTCTTTCTCTTTATTATTCTTGCTTTATTGTTCTTGGTTCATCTCGATGTCACTAAGGCCGAGGTCGATAAGTAACACTAGTTTGATTCATTCATTTCTTTCGTCCATACTTTATATTTCGTGATTATTAATTGGTATTTAACTAAATCACATATCTTTAAAACCACAAATCAAATTTAATTGTTACTTGTATTTTTGAGGTAAACAGTTTGGCGCCCACCGTGGGACTAAAGATAATAGTGATTATTTCATTACTGATTTTCATTACACACGTTATTTTTACACTTTTTCTTGTCAAGATTTTTCGATTCTCAAGATTGAACATGTCAAACTCACAAAATCAACATGTCCATGACAACGAAGGTCTTGGATTTCACGGGGAAGACGACAATATAGGGGTCGGTATATCACCGATAAACCTTGGGGAAGCGCCCAATGGGGAACCAGTTGACGTTGGATAGCACATTGCTTTAAATGCAGATTTAGGCGTAGAGTCCGGAGGAAGTATACGTAGGGAATCCAGATCTGGGGGACAAGGAACACAAGGTATATGAGATGGTGGAGTTAGCCTCCAAGTTATATTCGAGATTCTGCAAGCTCTGCAGATCGCTATCGCTCAACTTCAGAGTCAGAATACAACTTAGAGTATAGCTGAAGCAGAAAATACTTGACGCACTGAACCTGCGCCAGAGAGGTCGAACGAAAATGGATCAGCGATTGAACCCACTATTATGAAAATGCTCGAAGAGCTCGCCAAAAAGACTGCATATGGGGAAAAGAAGATTGAAGACAATGAGAAAAAGGAGGAAACTTACAACTCACGTGTTCACCAAATACCGGGGGCGCCTCTAGCCTTTAAAGATTTAGATACCAAAAAGTTCATACAAAAACCATACCCTTTAGAGCGCGACTCTGATGCCTATTCCTAAAAAGTTTCGCATGCCCGATATACCCATATAAAATGGGACAACCGACCCTAACGATCATATTAATTCACACATTTTCGGGATCAAAGGAAATGACTTGAATTATGATGAGATCGAATCAGTATTATTGAAAATGTTTGGAGAAACATTGTCGAAATGGGCTATGATTTGGTATCACAACTTATCTCCTAACTCTATTGATTCGTTTGCCACATTAGTAGATGCCTTTGTGAAAGCACATACCTGGGCTATAAAGGTGGCAACGAGAAAATCGGACGTCTTCAAGATAAAATAGAGGAACAAGGAGATGTTGAAGGAGTTCATGTCCAGGTTTCACATGGAACAAATGGAATGACCGCCGGTCTCGGATTACTTGGTAGTACAAGCTTTTATGCAGAGTTTGAATGAAAGGAGTTCGATTGTGTATCGATCATAAATCTGATCCAGTATCCAGCTGTGACGTGGTCGGACATGCATAATCGTTACCAATCAAAGATTAGGATCGAGGATGGCCAGTTGCGTGCCCCCTGAGGTTCAGTTCATCCTTACAGATTGACAGTTAATCCCTCGAGGGACACAGACATGGAATCAAAGTCAAACAAGGAACGACATCAGACTTATGTTGATCGAAGAAACAACGGCTCGGGTCGTAACGCACCTTCAAATGATCGTAGCAATGATCGAGGTCAAAGCTCGTGGAAACTCATGAGTAAGAGCGGCTTCGATAAGCATACAGACCCCGTAGAGGGACCTCGATTGTCGGAGTATAAATTCAGCGTAGACGCATCAAGGATTGTGTCAGCTATTGGAAGAATCAAAGACATTAAGTGACCCAGGCCTATACAAACCAATCCTTATCAAAGGAATCCAAACCTAATGTGTAATTATCATGGCACACATGGCCATAGAATCGAATACTGCAGGAAGCTAAGAGATGAGGTAGCTCGGTTGTTCAACGAGGGTCACCGTCGAGAATTTCTAAGTGATAGACCTAAGAATCACTTCAGGGAGAGAGATGCAAGAAAAAATGAGCAGGAAGAACCACAACATGTAATTCATATGATCTTTGGTGGTGTCGATACCTTACAAGGACCTGGGACCTGTGTTCAAATGCACCAAGGTATCGATCACCCGGTAAAAACGGACTCGGAGCTATGTACTTAAGGATGCCTTATCATTTTATGACAAGGAAGTAAAAGACATATCTCAGCCACACAACGACGCATTGGTAATTTCTATCCTTTTAAATAAAATTCAAGTTAAACGTGTTCTAGTGAATCGAGGTAGCTCAGCAAACATAATCAAATCGATGGAGGTGGAACATCTCAGCCTACAAGGATCAGATTGTACCGACATTCCGGGTCCTAAATGGCTTCAACAGGGAAAGCGAAACAACAAAGGGAGAGATTATCCTGCCAGTAAACTTAGCCGGGACCATACAAGATACAAATTTCCATGTCATCGAAGGCAACATGAGGTACAATGAACTCCTTGGGAGACCATGGATACACAACATGAGTGTGGTACCTTCAACTGTCAATCAGATGATGAAATTTCCAACAGAAGATGGTATTAAAACAATCTACAGAGAGCAACACGCTACAAAAGAGATGTTTGCATTCGATGATCTGATGCTGATACGAGGACCTTCAACCTCGGAAAAGTCAACCACCAAAGGTATTCAAGCAGCAAAATAGCAATCACCACCTCTAGCCTCAACAACATTGTAGCAACAGGTAATCGAAGACGAAGAAGAGGATTTCTTTACTCGTCGAACTTTCGTCATTTCTGAAGAGTCAGATGCAACCAAGTCAACTATTGAGGAACTGAAGCAGGTCATACTAATCGAATACTTTCCTGAGAGAAAGGTATGCCTGCGAACAAGATCAACCCTCGAACTTAGGAAAAAACTCATTCAATTTCTTATTGATAATATAGATTGATTTTCTTGGTCTCATTTAGATATGACAGGGATTCCATCGGAGATAACTACGCACCGGCTCAGCCTCGAGCCTAGGTTCAAATCGGTGAAGCAAAAAAGGATGCCTTAGTCCGAGGTAAAGCATGCACTCATAAATTCCAAGGTAACCAAACTTCTTAAAATAGGGTCTATTCGGGAGGTAAATTACCCTGAATGGTTAGCCAACGTAGTTGTAGTTCCTAAAAAAGGAAACATACTTAGGATGTGCATAGATTACAAGGATTTAAACAAAGCATGCCCAAAAGACTCTCTCCCACTACCCAATATCGATCGTATGATCTATGCCACGGCCGGCCATGAGATTCTAACCTTACTTGATGCCTACTCCGGGTACAATCAAATTCAGATGAACTCAGAGGACCAAGAGAAGAATTCGTTTATTCCTAAATTTAGAACTTGTTATTAGAACGTAATGTCGTTTGGGCTAAAAATATAGGAGCTACGTACGAATATCTAGTTAACAAAATGTTCGAAGAACAAATAGGTAAAACAATAGAAGTTTACATTGATGATATATTGGTTAAGTCCCTGCGCACAAGGGACCATTTGACTCATTTGCATGAGATATTAAAAATTTTGAGAAAGTACAACATGAAGCTTAACTCGAAAAAATGTGCCTTGATATTCGGCTCAGGTAAGTTCCTTGGCTTCATGGTGTCGAATCGGGGTATCGAAAGTAACCCCAAAAAGATCAAGGCCATCGAAGATATCACGGTCATGGATAGTTTGAAGGCCGTGCAAAGTCTAATAGGACTAATATTTGCCTTGGGTCGGTTCATTTTGAGGTCATCGGATTGGAGTCATATGTTCTTTACTTCGCTCAAAAAGAAAAAGGATTCCGCATGGACCTAGTAATGCCAGCAATCTTAGAAGAATTGAAGCGATATTTATCAAGTCCGCCTTTGCTTCACACCCCAAAGGTAGCCGAAAAGAATTACTTGTATTTGGTAGTATTCGAGATAGTGGTAAGTGGTGTACTAGTTTGAGAAGAACAAGGTACGTAATTCCCTGCTTATTATATAATGAGAACTCTAGGAGATACTAAAACTAGATACCCTCATTTCGAAAATTAGCACTTGCATTGATAAGTGCATCTAGGAAGCGAAAGCTATATTTTCAATGGCATCCCATATGTGTTTTAACCACTTACTCCCCTAGAAATGTTTTTCATAAGCCCGAGCTATCCGATCGCCTAACCAAATAGGTCGTCGAACTTAGCAGGTATGATATTGAATATCAACCCCATAAGGCCATCAAGTCTCAAATCCTAGCTGACTTTGTGACTAATTTTACACCTACCCTCATACCCGATGTGGAGAAAGAACTTATGCTATGATCGGGTACATCATAGGGGTATGAACTCTTTTCAGATGGCGCCTCGAATATGAAAGGTTCCGGGATTGGAATTATCTTGAAGCCACCTATGGGTAGTACCATTAGACAATCTATCAAAACTTCTAGGTTGACTAATATTGAGGCCGAGTATGAGTCCATTATTGCGGGTCTCGAACTAGCTAAGAGCTTGGGGGAAGAAGTCATCGATGCCAAGAGTGATTCATTGTTGGTGGTAAACCAAGTAAACAAAAGTTTTGATGTCCGAGAGGATAGGATGCAACGATATTTGGACAAGCTACAGGCAACATTGAACCTCTTCAAAGAGTGGACTCTGGATCATGCCTCGAGAACAAAATAGCGAAGCCGATGCACTTGCTAATTTGGGATCCTCGGTTGAAGAAGATGATATCGTCCCGGGGACTTTCGTCTAGTTATCGGAGTTTATGGTTGAAGACGGTCATGCCTAGATAAATTCTACAAGTTTGACTTAGGACTGGAGGAATAAGTATATCAATTATTTGAAAAAGGGAACACTTCCATCGGACTATAAAGAATTGAGGGCCCTATGAAACAAGGTTGCTAGGTCTGCATTAGATGAAGATAAAACACCGTACTGGAGAACATTTGACAGGCCTTTGGCATTATGTTTGGGGCCAGGGGAGACCGATTATGTTTGACGAGAAGTCCGTGAGGGAACTTGTAGGAATCACTCTGGTGCCGAGTCTTTGATTCACCAAATTATTAGAGCAGGGTATTATTGGGACAACATGGAAAAAGACACTAAGGACTTTGTAAAAACATGTGATAAGCGCCAATGGTTTTCACCGATGATCCATCAGCCTAGAGAACAACTCCACTCAGTCCTATCATCGTGGACTTTCATGAAATGGGGAATGGACAAAGCCGGCCCTCTACAAACTGCCTCGGGTAGAGCTAAATTTTTTTTTTATGACTGATTATTTTTCTAAATGGGTGGAAGCACATGCCTTCAAGAAGGTCAGAGAAAAATGAGTTATTGACTTCATCTAGGAGCACATCATATGCCGGTTCGGGATGCCCGCCAAGATTGTATATGATAATGGTAAACAATTTATCGACGGCAAGGTGATGGAGTTCCTCGAAGCACATAAAATAAAGAGGATCTTGTCAACACCATACCATCCAACTGGAAATGGACAGGCCGAGTCAACAAACAAAATTATCGTTCAAAACCTGAAGAAAGGGTTGGACGATGCAAAGGGAAAATAGGGAGAAGTTCTACCCGAGGTCCTTTGGGCATATCGAACAACATCAAAGTCTAGCACGGGGGCTACCCTGTTCTCTTTAGTATATGTCTACGAGGATCTTATCCCTATCGGGGTCGGAGAACCCAGCGCCAAGTTTTGCCAAACATCAGTCCATATTATATACCTCAAGCTGTCTTGCTCAAAATCAATAACCACACAAAATTCGATATCAACTACCCAAAGTGCATTACCATAAACACGCAGAGCAAATAACACAA
Source organism: Nicotiana glauca (assembly GCA_026770625.1). Lineage (NCBI taxonomy): Eukaryota > Viridiplantae > Streptophyta > Magnoliopsida > Solanales > Solanaceae > Nicotiana > Nicotiana glauca. The sequence goes on along the minus strand of MU752378.1, from coordinate 22,193 downwards.
TACCATGATCCAGAAAGAACAAACCCAACGTGCAATCAATCATGCAATACCCAAATACTCGTTCGCTCAAATCCCGATATAAAGCTCAAATAGAACCGCACCTTATGTGCATATAACCAACGAATCACAACTCCTCACAGCATAGACTAGTAAATCACAGATCATTTCAGAACACGAATAAGCTCAACATCAACTGAATGTCGCATCCCTCAACAATAGTAGTTCGCAGTCATCAAATCGGACTCAATGCAGAATTCACATCTAATTGTGCCTGCCAAGGGATCCCCAAATCCGCTCTAGTCACCCACAAATAGATAAATAACCCTCCGGAGATCTATAATGACCCAAACATAATACATACCATCCTCTGACTAGCTTCAGCCACAACTTCACAGTCCATAACCATGGAACAATCTACTCATGAGGACTCCCAGTCTCTAAATCCATAGAACACATGAATCAACATATGTGATATCCAACTCCACCACTCAAATATCTAACGCATCTCTCATACATGATCATCCCATAAGGAAAAATTCTAACATCAATAGTCAATCAAACAAGAGAATGTCGCAATACCAATGAAGTGTTCATAAACCAAAATACTTTGCTCCTTCTTTCGTCACTCTATAACAAATAGTAATGCCATTTAACTAGTCATATGAAACTGTCCTTGCTGCCTAAGAAATCATGGCCTTCCTTTCAAAATTGAACCATGTCATCCTATGATGATATAAGAACACACTGCATATGCTAAATCTCGATCCCACACAACACATTGCATATACCATATCATCCTATGATAGGTATGAGAACTTCTTAATCCACTTCGAGTCATAAGCAACCACATACTCTATTAGCCAAGAACATTCCATTTGGTCCCATCCAAGAGGAGACTACTATACATCACATACTCATCGCACTAGAAGGAAATATACATCTCTAACCGTGGTACAAAACCATCAAGAATTCTCCGAATCCCATTTGTACATAATTAAGACATCAAAACTAAATCTCTCTAACTCAACCAAGCCACGCAGATCACTAAAAATACAAGAGCAATGACACGAAACACCTGTAGAAACCAACACAACATAAACACCCAAAGAATCGATAATATCAATTACCTTGACAATCTAACCTACTACCAAGCTATCTTATTTCTCTGAGTCCCTTTTAAATTACCTTCAAGTTGATACTTCTCCTCGCCATAATACCACAATCCTCAACCAAGAATCACCACACGAGACCCTAGCATAAAACCACACCGCCCTAAGGCTCATAAGTCGTTGAATGCTCTCTTAAGCACCGCAAGAGTACCACATCTAAAATAGTTACTCTGAAGAGACTTCTTGTGAATCTAAAGCCATTATCTTCACCTTCCTGATAATGATATGTAGAATCTATAATGATATAGAAATTCTAAGTCTTGACAGCATCCAACGTAAACCTCAGTTTCTATCCAAATACACATCCTGAAGATATGCAATTGTTACATATAAATCATGAATCCATTAGAACTATTCTTGAGAGTCACTCACTCTACTCGAATTTCGATAGCAATGCCCAAACAGACCGAACGACATATGCCTCATTGCATAACAACAACCAAGGAAGTAATCCACACTCAAAATCAGCCAAGTGAATCCCTACTCTGTGCACGCCACATCGTTTACAATTAATAACTCAATCATCCAATGCTTCGCATGCACTCCCAATGCATAATACAACCCATATCCAAAAAAATTTTTTACTCGAGTCATCCCGACCTCAACCTCTGTAGTCCATAACTGACTTACCGGTGAACACGCTACAAAATAACATATCTATCACATAACCCTCAAGATACCTCGCAGGAGATAATCCACCTCCTTCGCCTCAAACTAACATCTCCTTATACCCTTCCACTGTCACAACCATTACTCAATCACTTAATCTTCCTGAGTCAGAATTCATATCATGCATGAAAATATACTTCACTCCTCAACTGAAAAGATCCTTCAACAGGACCATAACTCGAGGCTATACGTCAAATCAAGATGGAAACCAAGTATAAAATAGTCTTTTCTACATCCTCAAACAGCCCTTCTCTTCACATTCAAATAAGACGAGCACATCTCGCAGTCACATCATACTCATCACGTATCCATCTAGCCACAAATTCCACTAATAGGGGCTCTACCGAACATATAAATCCAAAGTATATGATCACACAATCAACACATCGATGCTCAAACTACAGTTAAAACCCGACCTCAAGTCCTCCAGACTAGGACATTGTCAACACACAGTGATCACATCTCACACCTCATCTTGGGAATCACAAGTCATCGATGCACAGCTAATACCGAGAGCTCATGCATGCATACAAATACGTGGAAGAAATTCAAGGAGTTACACTTCAAGATGAATCAATATCGCACGATAAGCAAAGAAAGATAGGAAGTATATACTAAATGTCCTACAGCATCTCGAAGATAGGTATAGACGTCATCAGACCAATCTGTAAGTCTCCACTAGACACTTGCTTATGACTTGTAGAACCTATGAACCTAGAGCTGAAATATTAATCTTTCACGACCCAAAAATCCACTAGTCGTGATGGTACCTAACCCAATGCTCTAGGAAGCCAACTATCCTACCCAATTCCAACAATACTACGTAAGACAGTTTAAATAAGAGAATTATCTAAATCTTATACATTTCTCGAGGACTGGTAGTACAAATCATGACCTTCTAAGAATAGAATTTAAAAGGCCGATATGAATTGAATACCTATTCTGTTTGAAAAGTACATAAACAGAGTTTTAAAATCAAAGGCTAACAAGAACAAGAGGCAACTACAATAGGGACGTAGGCACGTCTTCCAATCCAATTCTCATCGAACACAACAACATCGGCAGCAAAGATTTGCACACAATGTGTAGGAAGTATAGTATGATTATAACCGACCTCATGGACTCAAAAAGTAACAAATCTAACCTCAGGTTTAAAGTAATGAAGAGCTGGAACATAGGTCGGGTCCAACACCAATAACCAAATAGCAGTTCATAACAGTGTGCAGCAAATAAATAAAGAAAAATCTCAGAAATAAAGTGCTCAGCCTTTTCATAGTTTTTTTCAAAAATGGTTCCACTTTCAAAGTATACCAATGAAAGCCCAAATCCTTTACCAAAATCTTTAAAAATAGGAGTAAGTTTTAAATTGTAACCTTGTCCAAAAAATACTTTCAACAATAAATGTGATGTTTCATTTTCTTTCCAGATAGCACGTGCGAATTACCTTTCCATAACAACTTATCAATGTGTATAAAAAGTCATGAATGACATGATGTCGTACAACATGAGGAAAAATTCATCTCTATGCATGTATGTCATGTGCGTATCAAATGCTATGCGACTTAGCAATAAAACCATATGCATCCTCTCAGAGTATCAATTCACTCAGTCCTCACAGTCACTCAGTCATCCCAATCACTGAGCACTCACACTTTGTAGGTACCTGTGCTCACTGGGGGTGTGCAGACTCCGGAGGGGTTCCTCCAGCCCAAGTGATATAACAAGCCGATGATGGAATAAATCAATCAGTCCATCAGCCTCACTCAAGCATAAATCAATAAAATATAATGTGGCATTCAGTCTAATCCCATAACTATCCTCACCATCAGGCACACGACCTCATTTAGTCATAAATCAATGAAAAATGCTTCAGCGTGAAACCCGATCCCATAAAAATCTTCACAATCAGGCACCCGACCTCACTTAGTCATCAATCTCTCCAGTCTCTTGGGCTCTCAATTTCATGAAACTAGACCGACATTAATGATATGATGTATCAAAAAATAACAACGGAGACTAAGATATGATATGAATGCATTAATATGAGTGAGTACGAAATATCAATGTAATCACTGAGCTGAAAGCAAGAAACGGCCACTATGGGTCCTAACAATATTAGCATAACGCCTAAACATGATATTTAGCAGCATTGACAGCTCAAGTAATCAACCACATGCTGAAAGCACCGATAACAACAAAGTAGGGTCACTATATAGTGCCATGAAGGCAACGTAGCCACCATTCACAGTGTGCAAGCCCACACACCTATCACCTAGAATGAGTGTCACCTTAACACCTTTCGCATAACATATAATTCGGGGTTACATATCCTGAGCACTAAGTTTAGAAGAGTTACTTATCATAACCAAGCAAATTCCGACATCGAGCAAGCCAACCGATGTTCTAAGAATGCCATCTCGCACGTAGCGACCTCCGAATGGCTCAACACTATCTAAAAGCAACTCAAATACATCAGATAAATCCCAAGAAAGAAATTACAAGTGATAAAGATCGAATCCTAAGTCAAATCCCAAATTTGGCAAAAAAAACACCGTGTCTCACGCCCTGAAACTCGACAAAACTCACAAACTCCAACAACCCATTCAATTATGAATCAAACCATACTAGTTTTACTCAAATCCGACTGCTGATCGGTATTCAAAACTCAAATTCATATTATGAAACTTTAGGCCAAACCCCCCAATTTTCTCTTTAAAATTGATCAACCAAAAGCTAAAATCGAGGATAGATTCATGGAATATAACCAAAACCGATTTAAGAAAACTTACCCCAATCCTTGTGATAAAATTTTCTGCAAAAATTGCTCCATTCTGAAGTCCATATCTCAATATATTATAAAAAGTGACCAACACCCGATCTTATAATAGTTTGCCCCAGTAAATTTTCATTTGCATACCGTTAACCGCATCTGCGATGTCGTAGAAGCGACAAAAATTATGATTATGCGGTAAAAAACAAAAATTGGGCCTCCGCTTTTGCGATTCATTCCTTGTACCTGTGCAACCGCAGGTGCAGAACAAAAACTTGCACCTGAGCAACATTTGCTTCTGCGCTTAACATCCCGCTTCTACCACCAACGCAGGTGCGGGAGAATATTTGGACCTACGACTCCCATTCACCAGCCCAAATTTTGCTTCTGCGATCAACTGTCTGCATCTGCGGACTCGCATCTACTTGCATTCATCCGCAGATGCGGAAATACAAGAACCAGTGGCCTTCATTAATGCACTATAAAATGAAAATAATTTAAACCTCGTCCAAAACTCACTTAAGCCACTCGGGATCCCGACCAAATATACCAACCAGTTCCATAACATAACACGGACCTACTTGAGGCCTCCAAACACATATAACAACATTGAATTGATGAATCCCACCTCAATTCGAAATCATTGAACCTTGAAACTTCAGCTTCCACAACATATGCTGAACCCCATAAAATCACGCCCTATTGACCTCAAATTTTGCACACAATTCACATTTGATATTATGGACTGGCTCTAACTTCCAAAATAAAAATCTGACACGCTATCAAAAAGTCCACTCCTAGTAAAACTTTCTAAAATTTCAAATTTCGCCATTTAAAGACAAATTTCAAATACGGACTACCAAATCACAATCCGCACGCGCTCCTATGTCCAACATCACCCAATGGAGCTAACAGAGTCATCGGAAATCCAATCCGACGTCAAATACTAAAAAGTCAAACTTGGTCAAACCTTTCAAATTTAAAGCTTCTAGCTGAGAATCATTCTTCCAAATCAATTCCGAACAATCTTAACATCAAAATCGACGATCCATATAAGTCATAATACATCATACTAAGCTACTCATACCTAAAAACTACCGAGCGAAGTGCAATTGCTTAGAACGACTGGTCCGGCCATCACAACCTCCCCCCCTCCCCCGTCATTTAAAGCAAAAACTAGAGAAGGGGGGCTGATGGAATCCCTCGGCTTCACCTACATACTGAAAAGGCCATCCATGAAGTGACATCAGTTATAATTTCTTGGATTATCGGGCTTTTATGATCCTGATTACGAGGCCCACGACTTTATTGATTGTCTAATTTTTCAATCATGGTTTAAGATGCGACTAAATTCTCTCCGATGGTATGTATAGTATGCTCGAAGTCATCTAATGAAAATCATCTAGCTCATCTAACTCAATAGGCTACTGGTCATGTTCCCAATATATGAAAGAAAAATTAAATTCCCCGGAAGAGGATGAAGAAGATTTGTCGAATGGAGAATAAGCTATAAAATCTTAGTTCTCCAAAGCGGGTGCTGGCTATCCAACTTCAGAAAACTATTTTCTCAACGAGCAAAAGGAAATAACTTAGTCTTAGTAGGAATTATGTTACCTTGTTGCCGTGTATTTCATTAAGCAATCGACTCACAACAGCAATACAATTGCTTAAGCCACTGACCTCAGAACTTTCCACGACATCCTTCGACAGTTTTGGTCCAAGAAGATATAGTGATGTGAGAATAAAGCATCTAGTACCAATAGTTACACACGCAACAAACAAATACTCCTCTATGCTTGGGGTAGTTGTCTTAATTTTCCAAAGGTCCAATTCTACCAACATACACTTCAACACATCAATCCACTATAACAAGAAATATTTCTAGTCAATTGATAAGAAATAAATATAATCATGAAAAAAAATTATTTAGGAATGTACAATTGATGTATTTTTTCATACCAAGTTAATAAGGTGATCTCTGACACATCGATATTGCTTAGTTCTCCCTTAGCCGCAATTTCCTCTACCATTTTCTTAAGTACTAAAAAGAAAATTCTAACCCTCTCTAAGCGAAACTTGATAGTTGGGTATCCATCCCACCTACAATAAACAAAGATAACATAATATGTGAAAGAGTCTGAGTATCTAATCAAAAATTTAAAGTAATCGGGTGGAGTATCCTATGACCATTAATTAAACTCTTTTGGAAACTAGTATAACATTCTCTAACAAACTCTTGCATGCTTAACCTAGTTCTACGGTTTTTTTCTATTTTGGTTATTATTTTTTAAGTAAAAAGAGAAGACTCCCAACAAATTGTGACATTGAAGAGTTAGATTAGACTCAACATGAATGGTATGAATTAGAAAAGAAAGAAGTACAAATTAAGCAGCTCTATGGCTGAATTGAGAGAACTAAGCAGTGATAGAGCATGAAGAATGAAAGAGATTATGCAAACATGTTTATCATAGTTTGGCTCTGATACCATGTGAAAAAAATAGTAGTATAAATCCAAAATCTTACAGTTATGCATGGAGTAGCCTAGGATCATCTGAACCCTTTTGGAAGCCCTTGCAAAATTGACGAGGAACAAGTGTAACATTCTTTATCATAAAATTTACGAGGGACATGTAGTAACCTTCACGCATCTAGTATTTTCTCACCTGCGGTGGGAAGGCCGCATGTGCGGGCTCGCAAAAGCAGAGAAGCAAGCGTAGAAGCGGATTTGGACAGCCAGGATGGGATCACAGGAGCGAGGAGAATTCCACATCTGCAATTCCCGCAGATGCGCTAGGATGTACACAAAAACGCATAAGACTGCAGGAGCGAGAGACTTTTTACAGGTGCGCACGCGCAAGTGCGGCCACCTTATCGCATTTTGGCCCTTGAGGAATTAAGTGATTTTCACACATGCAATGGATTTCCCGCAGTTGCAGTACCATAGGTGCGGTTGTGGGTTCACAGAAGCGAGTTGGTTAGGTAGAAAAGAGAGAGAGTTTCTAGGGTTTGAATTCATTCTTCATTTTTGAACTTGGGAGCTCGGAAATTGGCGATTCTTAGAGGTATTTTCAGAGAGAACTTTGGGTTAACGATTCCTATTTCATTTTTGGTTGTATTCCATTAATCTATTATTGATTCATCATTTAATTAGGGAGTTGAGTTGGAAAATTGGGAAAATTTTGAGAAACGTTCTTAGGCTGAATTTTTAGATTTTGATAGAGATTTTGGTATCTGATTTGAGTATATTTGGTATGGTTAAACTCGTGACTGAATGAGTGTTTATATTTTGTGAGCTTCACATAATTCCGAGACATGGTCCCGGGGATGCTTTTTAGGCATTTTTTCAATTTCTTGCTTTAGCTTTTCTTGCATTAGCTAGATTAGTTCCTTGTAGTTATATTTATGTTATGTAATTCATTTTGGCAAGATTTGGGCCATTTAGAGTCGAATATTCGCAGAAAGAGCATTGTGACTGACTAATTGAGTTTGGTTCGAGGTAAGTGGCTTGCCTAACCTTGTGTGGGAGAACTTCCCTTAGGATTTGGTACTATTTTATATATGAGCGCCGTATACGTGAGATGACGAGTGCGTACACGGGCTATTTGTTGAAAAAATCCCTTTTCATTAAGAAAAATGTTTGTTTTCCTTTAAATGAGTTACACTAGCATATATAATGTATGCTTAGTGAATTTCTTACTTCTTCATTGACTTGTATTTAGTCTAAATTGTAGGATTTCCGTGTTGTAGTTTAAATTCCACTATTTGAGTTACATTTTACTTTAGGACTATGGAACAGTATTCCGGGAGATCCCATTGTATTGTATATTTACTTGGGACTATAGAACGGTATTTCGGAGATCCCCCAGTACTGTATATTTACTTTAGGAATACGAAATAGTATTCCGGGAGATCCTCCTGCACATTTACATTTAGGACTACGAGACGGTATCCTGGGAGATCCTGTGTTGCACTGTTTTCTGAGTTGTTGTCTTTCATTGATTCTATTCCTGTTAGATTCTGTATTTACTTTTACTATGATATTTCGTTGTCTTGTTTCATTATATTTATACCAGTTGGGCCCTGACCTGATCTTGTCACTATTCTACCGAGATTAGGCTTGACATTTATTGGGTACCATTGTGGTGTACTCATGCTCTTTTCCTGCACATATTTTTCGTGTGCAGATCCAGGTTCATTGTACCAGCCTCATCACTAGTTGCAGCCGTTATTGCTTATTCTAGGCTTCAAGGTATATCTATGAGATGATTGAGCGATAGAATCCTATAACAATATGGAGAAGTGTGCTTTGGGAAATTCCTCGTCAAGGAAAATTAATATTGAACACCGATGGGAGCTTTAATAGGCAGAATGGGAAAATATGGATTGGAGGAGTTCTGAGAAATGAGGAAGGAGGTTTTTCATGGCCTTATCGATACCCATTGACTATAGTAGCAGCAATAGGGCAGAACTAAATGCCATTAAATTTGGATGTGAATGGTGTATAAACAAAGGAATCACCAAATTGATGGTCAAAATTGACTCTATGGTGATTCATGACATGCTGCGAAATAAAAATTTGGAAAGCAGATTGAAGACCTCATTGACATGCTAGAAAAGGCTAATGTATCTGTCAACCATTGCTTTCGTGAAGTAAATCGGGTGGCAGATTGGTTTTCCAGAAAGAATACTACATCCAACACCAAAGGAGGTGAAAGCATGGGTGATTGGCTTTTATTAAAAAATGCACATTAGTAAAAAATATCGAGGGTAAGTAGGTTTTTGTCATTGAAACATGTGCATCAATGTATAACAACAATGACAACAAACCCAGTATAATCACACAAATTGAATCTGGGAGGGTAAATATTTTGTAGGCGGACCTTACCCCACCTTGAAGGTAGAAATATGATTTTCAATAGAACCTCAGCTCAGAAAAGAACAAAAGAAAAGCAATAGCATCAAGCAATAATTGTGCATCAATTTATAAGAAGTACAATTGGCCATACATCCGATAATTCACATTCTAGTTTCAAAGAGATAATATTGTAAAATATTTAAGGCATATTGTGGAGAATATTAATTGAGTGATTTGTAAATTACATCGTTGATATGGTTCTTCAATTCCTCGGGGAAGCGATATTCATCGCCATGTGTATATAAAGAATAAGTCACTTTGATTGTCTTCCAAAAAAGATCCTTGCACACTTGTGGCAATTGGCTTTCTTTATTTTGTAGAACCATCCCTAGCAACTCTCTTCTCTTATTTTCAACCATTTTCTTTATCTGCCTTATAGCCTCTTCTTCAGAGATAGTTCCATGACTTTGTGTTATTAATATTGATACACTATTTATTGAACTTTTTGCTTGTTCCCTCTGCAGGATAACACAAAATAAAGAGTATCAATGTTAATTATATACTTGTATGTCTACCAGAAAAGGAAAAAAAATATGCAATAGATTTAATGTGATCTGATCCTTTCGTGAACTTAATAAGCGTTTGGACATAAAAATTAAATAATCTTAGAAAAAAAAAATATTTGAAGTTAAGTTGAAAATTAGTATTTGAAATTTTGATTAATGTTTGGACGTGCATTCCTATCGAATATGTTGCAGTTTTGTGAGTGGGAAAAAAGTTTTTTAAAAGTTTTAAAAAAGTGGCCAAAACCATACTATTTGGTTTCTGGAAACTCATTTTCGAATTTTTTTCAAAATCTTACAATATTTAATGGGAAAACACATTTTTGAAAATAAACCACCAACACATTATATTACTTTACCAATTATCAATCTATCCGGACTAGGCTTTGCTTTTGTGTCACTTCACTTTCACATGTAAACTTTAGTAATTTTTGGAATAAAATTTGATAGGAAGAAGTTACCGTTTCGAAAAAAGAATTTTAATATCTTATCTAAGTTCAATATATTGAAAAAGATCGTCGAAATCAATAGTCAACATTTGATAAAATATTTTTACGAAGTTAACAAGAGTTTGCTTTAGGATAAAGTGAGAATTTGATGTTAATTTTTTCCAGGTAAATTTTTTTTTGTAGTGCGTAATCCCCCTTGTCACTTAAAGAAATAGCCAGAGAAGGGGCCTACTCGAAACCTCGTCGTCAGCTCTGTACACGGCCATGAAGGGACATCATAACTAACCGAGTTTGTATGATCCTACTTACGAGGCCCACGACTTTCTTGATCGGCTCATTCTTTAACCACGGGTTAAAATGTGGATAAATTCTTTTCGATAGTAGCGTATATTATGCTCAAGGTCAACTAATGAAAGTCATCTAGCTCATCAAACTCAATAGGCTAATGGTGCTTATTATGTTTCCAATCTATAAAAGAAAAGTTGAATTTCCCTTAAGAAAATGAAGAAGATTCGCCAAAGGGAGAATAAGTTGTAAATCATAGTTATCGAAAGCGAGTGCTGACTATCCAGTGCCACACAACTATTTTCTCAACGAGCAAAAAAAAAAATAACTTAGTCTTAGAAGGAATTAATATTACCTTGTAACTGTATATGTCATTCAGCAATCGGCCCACTACAGCTGTACAATTGCATTAGGCACTGACCTCAGAACTTTCTATGACATCATTGGACAGTCTTGGTCCAAGAAGATATAGTGATGTGAGAACAAAACAAGGAACACCAATAGTTACACATGCAAAACCCAAGTACTCCTCTATGCTTGGCGTAGTTGTCTTAATTTTCCAAAGGTCCAATTCCACCAGCATACACTTCAACATATCAATCCACTATAACAAAATTTATATCAAGTCAATCAAAAAGAAAGAAATCTAAGCATGAAAAAAAATTCATTTAGAGAATATATAATTTAATGTACTTTTTCATACCATGTTAACAAGGTGATCTTTGACACATCGACCTTGCTTAGTTTCTACCTTTGCTCGATTTCCTCTACCATTTTGTAAAGTGCCAAAAAGAAAATTCTGACCCTTTCTGAACGGAATTCGACGGTTGAGTATCCATCCCACCTACAATAGAAAAAATTAACATAATCTGTAGGAAATTCTGAGGATCCAATCCAAAGTTTCAAGGTAATCTGTGGAGCAGCCCAGCATCATTAATTGGACTCTTTTGGAAACTATTGCATAACCGATAAAGGATAAGTGTAACATTCTCTAACACTCTCTTGCAACATAACTTGATTTTATTTCTGTTTTGGTTATTACTTTTTAAGTAAAATGTGAAGAGTCTCACCAAATTGTGACTTCGAAGAGTTAGATAGATTAGACTCAATATGGTAATTGATAAGTTGGGTTTGAGCAATATGTTAGTGTCTTAATAGTCTAAATTAAAAAAGATAGAAGTAAAAATTAAGCAGATCTATGGGCTGAGTTGAGACATATAAGCCTTGAGCGATAGAGCATGAAGACTGAAAGAGATTATGCCAACAGGTTTATCAAAGTTTAGCTCTGATACCATATGAAAGAATATTTGGATAAATCCAAAATCGTAAAGCTATGCGTGGAGTAGCCTAGGATTATCTGAACCCTTTTGAAAGCCTTTACAAAATTGATGAGGGAAAAGTGTAACATTCTCTATCATAAACTCAAGTGCCTCCAAACAATGTGAGTTGAAAAACATAGGTAGAAGGATTTTGTTGATATGTTATAAGAACAGAGAAAACACACCTCTCTACTAATTCGATGATGTTTTGCAGTTCTTCTTTGCAAACAAAACAATCGAAGAAATCATCCACCACCGTTACGATTATGGTTTACTTCACATATGCTCGACGAGCATCAGCATATTCAGGTTCGAAGAGTATGGCAGCAATTAAAAAGTAATTAGTGTACAAGTACTGTTGTGAAAATCCTATTTGCTCCAGGTTGCAATCTTTGAACCACCTACATTGATATACATATACTTATCAACAAAAAAGAAGCAGTGTTTAAGAATGACAAGCTCTAATGAAGCTAACCAATATAGATACCTCTTCATCTGTTGAAGTTCTTCTTTGTGTTGGGCTTGGCACAAGTTAAAATCGTGTACTAAGAACTTTAGCAAGTCTTTGTTGTCAATGTTGGAAGACCTAAAATGGAGAATGAGAGAGTGCACATAATAATATGATCGGTTTTTTAAGGACTTCCAACTTCGATAAAAAATATACCATTATTTAAATGATATCTACAAGTAAGCCTCCTTAAAATGTGAGATTTATAATCTTGAAACAACACAGATTACCTGCAATAACTGGCAAAAGTAACCTACTGACGGTGCATATTATCTAAAATCTTAAAATAGTAATGCCAGAATTATACCTGTAAGCTGCTTTTAAGATTTTAAAACTGTCCATTTTGTATGACTCGATGTATCGTCTAGTTTCCACTCGATCAAATGTGCCATAAAACTTCCTCATAGCAAATTCCATCTGCTATTTCACTGACTAGCTAGTAATGGAATATCATAAAATTGAAAATTACAAAGAAAGTTTAATTATACACAAGTGATACCTCCTTCTTTGACCTATCAGAGATGTGCTTGTCTATGAGTTTTTGCTCCATAAAATTCCTTGTCCAAGTACTAATTTTATCTAAAATGTGATCTCTCTCTTCATAAATAGCCACCTGCGAAGCTCGGTGAAGTTCGAGAATTGCAACGTGCCTCGTTAGTTTCCCACATGATGTTGCAAAGCAATGTTCTTGAACGACAAATCCTTCTAGTTCTTCTACAGAAAGACAAGTAACAATTTATTGGTGGGCAAAATACATAGTTTACACATCCAACTTACACTCAAATTCTTGTTACACATCTATTTAACACAGGTATAACTTTTATACACCAAACCTTTCAAATGTGTGTTAATTACACACCACTTTTGACCAACCTCTCGGACGTGTGAGACACGACCAATGTGGCGCGTGAAAAGCCATTTTCTGCCTCAACTGACAAATTACAACGGCTAATTAGTGGAGTTGGGACCACTTTCTTAACCCTAAGGCCCAATTCTTCATCTCCTTCTTATTAAAATCAACCATTTTCATCTTCTTCGTATTAAAAGGGGGCAAATCAATTTCTGAAAAATCCAACCCGCATCTTCACCTTCCACTAGTTATATTTGTTCCACTAAAGTGCAATACGTTATTATTCTTCTGTCTTTTCTCGTATTATGGTTCATATTGAATGGAGAATTGAGGTCCATTTTGTCGATGTGGAATTATGTTAATCGGGTCGCGTAGTTGTTTTTAATTAACAGGGTCGGATCTTTTTTTGGGTCGGAATTAAGAAAAGGGTCGGATTATCCATTTTAGCTAAAGAATTGTTTGTTTTCTTAATATAAAGAAGCGCGTGTATACACAACATTGAAATTTAAAAAGGCTGGTCAAAAGTGGTGTGTAATTGACACACATTTGAAAGCTTTGGTGTGTAAAGTTATACCCGTGTTAAACAGGTGTGTAACAGGGATTTGGATGTAAGTTGGAGGGGAAAACTATGTATTTCGCCTTTATTGGTGTGTAAGTATAAGGCAGCCCAGTGCATTAAGCTCCCTCTATGAGTGGAGTGTTCAGGAAAGGGCCGAACCACAAGGGTGTATTCTAAGCAGTTTTACCCTGCATTTCTGCAAGAGACTGTTTCCACGGCTTGAACCTGTAACCTCCTGGTCACATGGCAGCAACTTTACCGGTTACGCCAAAGCTCCCCTTCTATTATCGGTGCATATGTAAAAATTTAATTTTCTGAGTTTTTAGTTACAAACCTGAGGAAACTTCATAGTTATTCAACCGTAAAAGTCGAAACGCCATGGCACAATGTGCAACATCCGAAAAAACTTCTTCGTTCTTTTCTTGCCAAAGCCTATTCATAATTCATCAGTAATATTAATAGAGGTTTTCAAAAAGATAAATTGTACTCATAAACAATGAAGATCATTTCAAAATACCTGTATATTTCATCTAGAACACTTTGGACTTCTGTTTTAAAACTCAGAAGTTAGTTTGCAGTGTCTTTAAATACTCAGGTGTACAGCTCATTATTAGTTAGATCAGCTACACTATAGCACCCCTGGAAAGGTTGTATATTAGGTCGGGGAAAGATGATTTGGGATCAAATTTTGGGAATTCTTTGAGACTTTGGAGAGGATTTTGACTAAGGGTTGATTAGGATCATAGATGGCGAGTTTTTATCGATGTTTTGTGCTCATTAAAGTTAATTACTAGTATTAACATTAAAACATACTTTAGTGTGCTAAATTTTATTAAATCAACCAAAAATACCAAAAGAGAGATTTTTTATGGTTTGCTTACAAGGGTAATTTTTAGTACTTGAACCTTATTTATGAAGTATAAACGAGTGTTTTAATGTTATTTATGAGCTGAAAAAGTAGTTAGAAGGGTGGAATAAATAAACCTCACTACCCTAAGTTTAACACCAAAAAGTTTATTAATAGGAAAGATGAATAGTGTTGGAATTCTTTGAACGATATCATTTTGAACATCTAATGAAATGATCAGAGTGGTGTAAAAATTTAATACCACCTTAATAAACTGTTTGGTTAGTAAACTAGGTATANACCTTATAAAAGGTGGGGTAATTAACACCGGTATAACTTATACATTCTTCTTAGAAATTATACAATTGTCCTTCTTAATACAACATACCAAACAATGAATAAACAACAATCACAGTATAACTTATCCCAGTATAACTTATCCCAATATAACTTATACCGGCATAACTTATACCGGTATAAATCGTATTCCAACCAAACGACCCCTTAATAGATGAAAGAATTATTGTGAAAGTCAAGTGAAGTTGGACCTAAGTGGGGTTAATTTCACTGATAGTCACTCAACTTTGTTTCAATTTTACTAAAGTCACTCAACAATTTTTTGTCACTTAAAAATAACTAAACTTTCACATCGGCACTTAAAAGTCATTTTGGCTCTAACCCCTATTATAAATATGACATAACATAACATTTAATGACAAAAATCTAAAAATAAATGCCACATAAGCTTAAATATATCATACCCACTTTAGATTCATTTCTTCCTTAATGTGATTTGACCTATAACCCAAATGCTTTCAATTAAAAAAATATTAAATTTCACATTAGTTTAAAATGATTATACTTCTTGTCTTTTCTATTACATAATGCACTTTATAATTATTAAATACAAAAAAAATTCTTATCTTGTTTGTATGCCCCATCTGAGTCGCTTTATAACTTTACTAATGTTAAAATACTACTGTATCCAACTCACATAATATATTTATATTTTTCTAGTGAAATTAAAATAGTATTATATTCATCTTACATATCATATTAATGTATCATAAGCATACAATAATAATAATAATGCTAAGAAGAGTATTTTAAAAAATATGCACTTACAGACAACCTATTGCAGTTGTTTAGACAAAAAAATATTGTATTTGTACGATAAAAACCCCACAAAAAAATCACAAGGCCTAATTTTATTAGGGGTGTGTGTAATTTTTCCCCTTTTGAAACCCATTTGGGTTATGAGTTAAATCACATTAAGGGATAAATGGATCTAAAGTGTGCATGGTCCATTTAAGCTTATGTGGCATTTATTTTTATATTTTTCTCATTAAATTTTATATCATGTCATATTTATAGTAGGTGTAGACGCGTGATTTTTGATCCGCCCCAAGACTTTTCACATTTTTAACGCAAATATTTAATTTAGGTCTAATATAGATATTTTAGCTAATTTTGACTCTTTTACTTTATTTTCGTCACAAAAAAAAATTA